>JANJYQ010272362.1:0-14430 GCA_024605255.1 Rastrelliger kanagurta | reverse complement strand
GTTTCTTTTAATTTTCCTCTTGTTCAAATATGGCTGCCAGTTTCATCACACAACAAAAGATAAAACAGCTGGAAATAATAATGTCAGTCTCATTTTCCTGCCATATAGCAATTTTCAAGGCCACAAATAATCATTTGTCATCATGTAGCTCACATAAATTATTTTTCTTATTGCCTGCATCTTTACCTCTCTTGCTGGGCTGTTTGTCAAATCTAATTAAACAAAAGCGCTGCTCCACATGTCCTTAAACTGCTCCAGGCAGCCCTGGAGCAGTTTCTTCTAATCAGTTTCTACTTTGGAAACATTTGAAGTGGATCATACTGACAGGGAGAGGAAACCTTTTCTTTACAGTAGAATATGGACTCAGCAGGGATTTGGCAGCTTTCCAGTCAGGGGGGTGGATTAATATTTTCAGGTGCAAGAAATGCAAGAAATGCAAAATAATGCAAACCATCAGAGGAGAGGATTGACTAGTCTGGAAAAGTAAAGTAAAACGTGAAGCAGACTCTTTAATATTTACTAATGGATGGTAAAGGAGCTATTTCATTTGATTAGAGTATTGTTATTGTTATTTTTGTTTATGTTTTATTTTATTTACTTATTTTCTGTGGGGAAACATTAGGGGCATCGCCATAGGTTATTTAGGCAGCCAGGTGTTAGGCACAGGTACTGCACCAGGAAGGGAAAATGGTTTTTTACCAATAGTAGCAGAAAAGAGAGGCAGCATGAATTGTGTTTGTTTGCTGTTTAAAAGCTGTAATAAACCTTCTAAACTGAGCTACATGGCCTGGAAATGGATTTATTTGACTGAGTAAGTCAAACTGACCCGACTTGAAGGAATGGTACCAGCAATAAAAACCTTGTTATAGCTGGAGTGATTAAGTAGGACAGAAAAGTGCCACCTGTAAAAATGTGAAAATGTTGACATTTTCCAGGTAGTGGTCAACTTGTCAATTCAATCATTATCAAAAGGTCACACCTTTCAATATAATGGCAGAATGTCATTTTTTATAATAAAACACTTTGAATTGTAAATGAAAAAAGTAATTTGAGTGGCAGCATTAGAAAAAATGGCTGGTTGTTGATGCTGACACTAACAACACCAGAGGCCTCCTACAGACTCCAGTTAATGAAGTTAAATTGAGTGATTTTTGAGAGAAAGTGTAAATGACTCAACTTTAATGACTAAATGTATATATACAATGACCTAAATGCAAAAGTCTATCTAATCTATACCAAGTGAAATTAGTGTCATTAGATCCTGTATAGTTTCTTGTAAAAAGACTGGGCATGTAGATTCAAGATGCTACCAGTCAAAGTAGATAGCAGTGGATCACTTAAAATGTTTAAAATGGGCAGGGAGAAACTATATAACCAGCTGAAAATCACCTTCTTATTGTTAACATGAACATAGGAATGAGCGTGGGAACGAACCCCCCCCCCCAAAAAAAAAAAAAAAAATCATGTTTTTCCAACTCTGTCCTCCACTTGGCCTTTCTATCCTGGCTTAACAAGGACAATAGGATCTGTCCTGATTATGTTTTTTTTGTCCAAAAGGAACCTGATTAAAATACTGACTTCAGGGCTGTCAGTGATTGTTTTTTAATGTATTTCCAATGCATACTTGTGTTTATCCTCACATTGCCTCTTGACCCAGATGACTGACACATTTGGCACTTGGCTATGTTTGGGTATCACATGGTTAGTGTTAGTGTACCTGATATCATTGAGCAAATCGTTGAGACAATATCTACTGGGCTAACAGTGATTGATTATGGTTAGGACTCTCTCCAGCTAAACTGGTCCCATGTTACCCATTAAACTTTGTTTCCCAAGACAGTAGTGCAAACTAAAGAGATGCCAAATTTATTACTGCACTTTACAGCCCTATGTTTTGCTTTAGGGATTGCTATTTGCAACTACCAACTAACAGCACAAAAGCACTCACCTGAATCTGACATGTTTGACCAGCTGCTCCTGAGATGTCAGTGACAGAAGCTTAGAGATGGTAAAGAAGGCACCGGTTTGCGCAGAAATGTGCTCCAAGCGCAGGTTGCAGTCACCAGTCTGGATGCTGCAGAGTGTGGTGTGCTGCACACGGGGACGCGCACCATAAACCAGCAGCAGGCGGCAAATAGCCTATTCATTCAACTTCACTTACACTGTATCCAGTCTCTTGCAAAAAATCGGTCAAACTCCTTGTTCCTATTCAAATAAGCACCTCAGCTTTCGGATACGCGCATCAGACGCGACGCCACCGTTTGGCATCGATGCTTGCTTTCCGTTTTCAGAAGGCGTCAACGCAATGCAGAATAATGTGATTATTGGAGTCCTGGCTGCAGACCGGACGACACTGTAATCCAGATTAGTCTTGAGAAGCCAACAGTTGACTGAGCGAGTCGTCCTCTCTCCTCTGCATTCAGCGTCAAAACACAGACTGAGCTCAACTCTCCCCCTCTGACACCGCAGCCTTGTACGCAGACTTATGTAATTGCACGACCTGGAAAATTCATGCCAGAGTTGCTGCTCAAAAGCTTCTTATTTAAAAGCCACTACTAGTTTACAATAGGGCAAATGTTAAAATATTCCAGAGATCTTTTATTTAGGCAACAGTCTTTACTGATTTATACATTAAGTCTCTCACTACTCGGACTTGATGAGCATACACTCTCTGAAATGAATACATGCTGAGTAAGATATACAGATTAAAATGTAAAGAGAGAACATAATCAGTTTCTTGAGTTTTAGGATGCTGCTCATCTGATATCACATCAATTGTTGGCTCTATTACAAAAAAAGCAAATTACAGAAAATATGTTAATTTTATTTATTTATTTATATGGTGCCAAATCACAACAGAAGTTAACCAGTGCACTCTTCATACAAAGCAGGTCTAGAAGACACTCTTAAAGTTACAGGGACCCAACATTCCCCCATGAACAAGAACTTCATGAGAGCGCAAGGAAAAACTCCCCTTCAACAGGAAGGTACCTTGAGCAGAACCAGGCTCTAGGTGGGAGGTTATCTGACTTGACTGGATGGGTTTAGAAAGAAAGGAAGGAGAAATGAAGAGAGAGACAGAGAGATGCACAGCAACAACAATAACAGAAATATGATTAATAACAATAACAACAATTGCAGTGGGCAAAATTGACAGTGACAATGTTCTGAGTGTTGCCATTAACCACAAAACAATCTTAGGCTGTATTTCAAGCTATGGAACTCATTTTTCTTTTAACTTCCCATTTGTCTTAGCAGAAATGCCTGGTAGTCAGATGAAGACCGTGGCTCTGCTGCTGGAAGGTATGCAACAAGTTACAGGCATGGGGTTTCTCTCCTGAAAAGAGTTTAGTGTGTGTTTTCAGATGACCACTGTTGTGGAAAAGTTACTCACATGAGCTGCAACAATATGGTCTCTCTCCTGTGTGTATCCGTCTGTGAACTCGAAGGTTTGTGCTCCGGCTGAATCCTTTCCCACAGATTTCGCAGTGATATGGTCTCCTCCTAGAATGAGTCCTCATGTGCACAACCAAAAGTTCTTTCCTGACAAACATTTTTCCACAGTCTTGACACTTAAAGTCTTTTACACCTGCATGTATTTTCAAATGCATCTGTAGGCAACCGTGATTTGTAAACGTCTTACCACATACGTCACAAACAAGCGGATTGTTACAAGCACTTTGCAAATTACTCAGAAACTCCTTTGCAGAATCATTTGTCTTATGTGCATTTATGTGTTTCATTAAAGAGCGGATGTAATGAAAGCTCTTTCCACACATAGGACAAAGTCTGCGAGTTTCAGCAGAAGACACTCTATCAGGCAATGTCAGACTCATGCTGGCATTTTGTCTTTGCAGAATGCTCAGTCTCTGTTTATTCTTCTTTGTCTGTACTCCTTGGCTCTGCACCCAGTCCTTATCACTGTCAGTTTTCTCACTTTGATCTTCAGAGCAGTCTGAAGACACCGGCTGCATTTCATAAGTTGCTTGACTCTCTGACTCATCTTGTTCACTTTTCACAGCTACAGAAGGAAAAATAAGCTGCTGTGCTTGACAGTCATCCTCATGTTCCTCCTGCTCCTCTTTTATCCCATCATCCTTTTCGGTACATGCTGGTTTGCTAACCCCAAGTTCCTCCTGCTCCTCTTTTGTCCCATCATCCTTTTCGGTGCATGTTGGTTTGCCAACCCCAAGTTCCTCCTTCTCCTCTTTTACCCAAGATATATTTAAGTCTGTCTGGTCTAAGCAGTAGTGACAATCATCATTTTCTGTATTCTCACTGGTTTGAGGCTTGGTTGGTGTTGAGGTGTCACTGTCCTCCTGCAGCACTTCCTCTCCAGTCACATTTCTGTTGGTCAGTGAAGGCTCTGTAGCTACAAGGTAGATGGAAGAAAATGTTAAATCAGCAGACTGATATTTAAAGGGAAACAGAGAGGAGGAGATAGACAAGACTATAGAGCTGCAATGACTGGTAGATAAATCACTTACTCCATTTTTGTGTAAAAATATGACCTCAACCATTAACAAGTTAACTTAAATGTAAATATGTGCTGGTAGTGGTGATAATGAACTGAAATTCTTTGCATTTCAAGCTGCTGGACAGACTACATAAATAATATCAAACTGATCTAAGAGTTTAAAAGACCCAACCATTAATGATTTGTGAAACTGTTTGTGTGCATTGGTGATAGATAAACTTCATAGATTAATCTTAATTTTCTTCACTGCGGTGTCTGCTGAGATAGATGTTCCTCTTTTTAAATAAGAGTCTTCAGTGTAACACAAACTAAATGTCAGTCATACCCTTTGTCTTGGAGTTTGTCTTTGAACAATTGTCACAATAGTTATTATCTATTCCCAAATTAACCTAGGATTCACTAATAAACTAATAGTCATTCAAAGGACTCTAGGTTGAAAAAACAGCATGCACATTTGTGTATATTACCGTTAATAAGACTTTCATAAATCTTCTTTATTGTGGCAACGGCATCCTTAGCATCTTCAGTGTCAATTTGCCATGGACAGAGACACTCTGCTCTAAAACCCTTTTTAGTTCTTCTGGCAAGGAGGAGGACTGGATGTCGCTCTAAAAGTTGCCACTTGTGGAGCTGGTACAAAATTGACACAAAATCATATGACTGAAAATTTGATTACTGAAAACAAAGACAGATAAGCTATGCATTGAGAGACACTTGTTATTCAAATACAGTGAGGGACAAGAGAAACATATATCAATCTGAAAGCACAAGATATTGAAAAATGCAATATGTTTTATCCTGTGAAACATTTTGAAAAAAAAATCCTATTATTTTGACCCCCTTATGTACGTTAACTGAAGGAATAAAATGTTTGAAATGCCATTCAACGTAATGTATTCCAGCACACTATCATCACCCACTGCAATCTAAATATAAAGCTGAATTGGCATCTTTCAGTAATGCAGTAATCAGGCATTGATCGGTACCTCTGAGAGGAGAGGAAAACCTACCAGTAGCTTTGTTGAATCATAGAAATGGCTAACAGTTCCGTTTTTTATATGCCTCTCTTTCCAGTTAGGGGCAATTTTGTTCTTGCGTGATTCAAGTCGTTGCTTGTAAGGCTGCTTTGCACCACAATGTTGACATGTCTTTCTGGCTACAAAGATTTTTTCCTTACAAATGCAGCACTGTTTCTGCGTAGACATCTAGAAAAAGAAACACACATAAAATGATTACAGAACTGCATGCTGTATTATCGGAGGATCATAAATTAATCCTCTTACCTATACTATACATACTGGAGCTGCATCTTGGCTACGCAGTGACCTAACAGTATACTACTACTACTAGTCAAATTTTTTTTTTTTTTTAAATCAAACTCATACATTGAAATTATTTGTTTGTTGTATTTGTTGCAGTCTTTTAGAGCAAAAGGTCTGACATCCAATTTAAGAATAAATGGTTATTACAGAATTAATGAGCTTTTGAGAAAGACATGTGAGGATGTATATTAACAAATACATTGATCCAAAATGCATGCACACATAATTACATGTAACTGACCAAACACAGTACCTACCTACAGGTTTTAGGTAGGATGATGCATATCAATAAATAAAACAAACAAAATTGATTGTATAGAAACCATTACTTTTTTAAATAACAGTCTGTAGTAGACTATACCAGGTTGCCCAATCCTGCCCCTGGAGAGCTACTGCCTTGCATGTTTTAGGTCTCCTGACTAACACACCTGATTCTAATAATGAACTCCTTACCAAGCAGCTTAAGCTTGTTAAGGCAAGAGTCAGGAGATAACTAAAATTGGGCACCCATTGACTACTAAACCAGCTGTACCATCAAAACGTGTCAACTTACATGAAACTATGTTTGGTGAATAAAGTATATGATATATGATGATAATGTTTATAGTGGCAGAAAATTAACATCAAACTACAGAAACCTACGGGTCACAGAATTTGGTTTAACACCTATTTTGCCTGTCCCCTAAATGTAGTCCTTTCTATTCCTGTCTTTGTTCCTGAACCTTGTCGGCATCTAAAATCCACGTGTTTTTATCAAAATGTTTTATGATTAATTTTACATAATTATATAGGCTTATACCACAAACAAAATAGATAATTTAACAATAACAATCTTCCTTTATTAACTATGGTGAACACGGATATGATTTAAAGCAAAGTCTAATATAACTTAGCAGATAAAAGATGCCCAGGTTACTTCTCCAGAGGTAACGTTGACTAAGTTAGCTCTAATACACGGTCAACATATAACTGTGATCTCAATTACTACACTACACGGCAAAGTAACAAAAAAAGCACCGACAACAAATTATATTGTTCTCAAGTTGTGTTTATCTTTGTTTGTTGGCGCCTTACCTTCTTATCTAACCACAGCTGTAATGTGTGCCCTCTGCACATTGTCCGGGTGCTGCGCTGGCCTCGCTGTTGAGTTCCGCATTGCTCATCACTTTGTTAACTAAGTGTAGAAAACAGATTTTTGACATTTGTGAATCACAAAAACTCATATTATTAACCATTTATATTATCTTTTACGAAAGATAAAGGATGCTGCTTGATAGTTTACCTGATATTGTTTACTTCCGCTTTCCAAGTTAGGTGTTATGGTAAAAACTGATTCCAGTCCACGGGAGCGCGCATACGTGCACAGTTTATAAACACATGAATTACCGAAACGTATATTCGTAGTAATAGCAGAAAAAAATTGTTTTCGTTTCTTGTAACTGAGTAATCACAGTGTGGCCAAAGAAGTGATTTCAGTTTAATCAGGCTTAAGATGAAAACTTTTTTGGTTTTGGTTTTTGATGCCTTACAAAAAGCAGTGTGTAGTTGGGGTCACATTTCAGATGTGTTTTAACAGTTTCACCAAATAGTGAGAAGGGGATGTGTGGATTTAGGAGTAGCAGCTTGATGTAATAACACTGACTTTTGCTTTGCTCCAGCTGAAGAATTGCATTCTTTCCCAAACACTGTCTTGCTGGGATGTCTGTCAAGCCAAGTCAGTCAAGTAAATCTGAATATACCAGAATATCTACATAAAGTTAAAACTCCATGCTCCTGTTTTCAAGGCAGACAATTTGACTTGTCAAAGGTGAAAAAGCACAGCTGTTATTAATGACAATAATGATGACTAGACTCCAGTGCTGTGGTATCATGCAAGCTCACTCACAGACGATGTAGCAGAGGATTGGTGAAGATAAACTACTGTCACGTGATATGAAAGGATATTTATTATCCCCAATATGGAAATTTGGTATCACCATAAGAATCAACATTAGAAGACATTACACAGAAAAAGAAACATAATTACATACATGAAATTTGATAAAAGCTCTCCCCTCTGATCATCCAAGTGTTTTAACCCAAGGGTATCAACTCACTGTCCAAGTTCCAACATATTTCAGTCTAAATCACACTGATAAGGAACCATAGGTAGAATACCTTTTCATATTGTTCTTCCTACTCAATCATCACAAGACAACATTCACATTGCTACATATATCTGTGTGCTAATGGAGCAAAAAACATAGATATAATGCAAAGAGTAGATGAGGCTATCTGGCAAATTTAAAATCAGCTAAGTTTACATAATCTCCATTTCATTTTAGATTTTTGTATATAACTGACAGATATTAGAGCAAATAACACGATCAAACATCAGAAAAAAAACAGTTTAAATGTGCAATTATTTTATTAAAAGATTATTGGAACAAAAATAAATCAAACAAATATTTAATACATTTCAATTTTTTGGTTGGTTTTTGGTCTTTGCAATAACTGCTCATAGAGTTACAAGATATCCAAAAATGTCATATTGCACTTTTTTGTCATGTCAACATTTTCTCCTTATCAAAAGTTTTTTAATATTTTGCTTGATTAGATCACAGTGTGAACATCTACACTGTCATGAGCATTCAAAGCTCAACAAGACTGAACAATACATAAATCTAAAGACACAATAATAGAGGCATAAAATCTGGTGTGACTGCACCTTTATTTTTATTGAACTAACCAAGATAGGACAACCTAAAACTTTCTTATTACTACATACATTGGTGGGTATGTGTTGAAATTTCCAGCACAGATGTAATTACTAAGCAGGTCTAAGTCACAGTAATTGACTTGAAAGTCACAGTAATTAAAACACCTCTGTGGATTAGCAGGACTACAAAATTTGACTCCAATTGGCACATAAAATACAATAACCTTAGCAAATATTCATGACAGTGCTGACAAACTTCAATCTGTAGAAAGAAAAAGGTGACTGATCACTGTTTGGTGACTTATCTAAAGCATGAACTCAATCAAAAAAAAAAAACAAAAAACCATAGGCTTTCTGAAAAGGCCGGTAATCATAATCTCTAATGGTTAAACCCAAAGATGGCAAACTAGTGCTATGAATGTGAACTTTTCTTGTCTAGCTCATGAGCACACAAGCCCTGAAATGACCTGTCTTGTTCATTTCACTCTGCGGTTGCTTTTTCATGAGTTTGCAAGTGCACCTTAAGATTAGGCGCAAACCTGTATCTCATACCACAAACATGGCAGCCATACGGCCTTTCTCCTGTATGTGTTGTCCTGTGTCTAGTCATCTGTCCACTTTGGCGAAAACGTTTACCGCAAATGTCACATGGATACGGTTTTTCTCCTGAATGGTATCTCATGTGTGTTTTGAGGTGACTGCTAGTGTTAAAGAGTTTACCACACATGCTACAATGATATGGCCTCTCCCCTGAATGACTTCTTTTATGAATAGTGAGGTTCTGGCTCTGGCTGAAAGCTTTTCCACATATATCACAGTGATATGGTTTTTCCCCAGAATGGGTCCTCACGTGCACAATCAGATGCTCTCTTCGGTAAAATGTTTTGCCACATTCCTGACACACAAACTCTTTTATGCCTGTGTGTATTTTCCCATGCAGTCGGAGACAACGGTTATTGGCAAACGTCTTGCCGCAGACGTCACAGAAATACAGTTTGTTATGATGACCTTTCAAATGTGTTATCAGGTCTTTTGTAGACTGGTATGTTATCCCACAAACAGTGCAATCAATTTTCTTCTCGTGTGTTTTTATGTGCTTCATTAAAGAGCCGACGTACTGAAATCCTTTGCCACACAAATGGCAAAAGCTACGATCCTTTTGACTTTTAGCAGAAAAATTCTCATAAGGCAACTCTGCTCGGCTGTTCTCGTTAACACCACTTAGTGCTTGCAACATTTTTGCATTCTGTCCCATCGTTTTGGTCTTTTCCTCTCTTACCAAATCTTCATCACTGTCATTGCTCTCGCTCTGAGCTGCAGATCCGTCTGAAGAAACTGGCTGCATTTCATTAGTTGCTGGCAGATCTTGCTCACTCTTCACAACTTCAGGAGAAGGAAATTTACCCTCCTGTGCATGAACGTCATCCCAAGGTTCATCCTCCTCCTCCTTTTTGATCTCAGACATCCTGAAGTCTGTCTCAACCAGGCAGTATTTCAAGTTATTATTATCCAGTTCTGTGTTGGTTTGAGAGGGTCCAGGGACCTCAGCACTCGGGCTGAAGTTAGACTCCTCTGGGGTTGAAGGTCCTGGATTTTCCTGTTGCAGTGGGGACTCACACTCATCTCCACGTTCCACAGTATTGCTGGTCGACAAACTCTCTGTAGGTTCTAAAGAGATAGAGGGACATGTTACTCAATTACATGTTCTTTTCCACTATATTCTAATAGAAAGGCATGATATACACCGCTCAAATTTGCAAGGGTATTAGTTTCTTCCAAATGTGCCTCGTGTTGCTCACTACTGTAAATGTGAGTAAGTAAATCAAGTATTTCGGCTGCAGCAGAGCACATACAATACTTTCAGTGGATTACGTATGCCCATGTACGCATGCGCAGACAAGCAAGCGCAGCATCCCTCCCTATATAAAAAGCTACTTTTCCGCTCTTGAATATATTAACTATTATGTTAAATTATATATGACACAAGAATTCCCAAACCTGATTTCTTTCGCAGAAGGCCCTGCTGGTGTCGCTCACTTTGCACTTCCTCTTTAGAACGACTAACTTCAGCTTCGTACAGAGCTAACGTGATGGTTTTCTCCACCTCTCCCAGGATCTCCTCCGCCGCTGCGTAAAGACGCCGGTGAACAAACGACCTTAGCTGAAACATTGTGACGTCCATGTCTCATTCAGAGGCATTCAAATATGAAAGCCAACAGATGAACTCTTCTACCTTTACCTGCAAGCTTTCAGTACAGCTGCAGGATCTGGCTCGTCAGTTCACTAAATATGACTTCCTGTTTGACTTGTTCAGAATAAAAGCATCAGCTCCTCATCGTGATGGGTAAGAGTCAAAAACAATCTTTTGTACTCTCACAAAACCATACAAAACAGTGCATTTCTCTGGTAATTTAATAATTAAAATGAACTTCGAATAAAAATACATGCATAGTTTTAACTTGGAATTAAGAAAAATGTTGCCGTGCACCTTTAAGCAGGCTAATAGTTTTTGTGAGTCCGCCAGAATACCAAAGAAGAAGAAGACGAGACGCAGCAGCTGAGTGAGCGTCTCCCTCCACAGAAGAAATGTCTTTCTGTAGCTTCTTCGGGGGAGAGGTCTTCAAAGACCACTTCAAATCAGGTATTGTCAGCATCTTCACATTTTTTTTATCGTCGACGACTTATTGTAATTTATGAAAGGTTTGTACGTAACGGCGTTAAAGACTGTGTAATGATGAGCAGCTAACGTTAGCCACTGCGAGCCAACAAACTTCATTCTTCTCTACTGTAAATAACTTTACACACATCTTTGTAAACTTCCAACAAAACATATATAACCGAGCTGCAAACAGAAACTTAAAGAAAGAAAGCGTTGACATTGTTTGGCACACAGAAAAAGCGACGTTTTGTAACATGTGCAAGTTACACAACTGTTACAAAACGGGATGTTGTAGATAAGAAGTTAAAGCTCCACTGAGGTATAACTACACACGTTTGAAGAAATGCAAATCACTGTCTACATATGCCGATCTAAAAAAACAAACAAACAAACAAAAACAAATCTTCCTGTCAATATATAGTAAGTTAATTTATAGTCCTACTTTTATCTTGTCAGCTTTCACACCAACTAGAGCTGCAACAAGTGGTCAATTAATAGATTATCTGATAAACAGAAAATTAATTACCTACTATTTTGATAATCAAAAACCTTTAGGATTTTTTTGTTAAGAAAAAAAAACCTAACCTCTCATCTTTCTGTTCTTCAGTTTTGAATATTTTCTGATTTATTTTGTCCTTTTTTATAATGGTAAACTGAATAGCTTTAGAATGTGGACTATTGGTTTGGATTAAACAAGACATGTCAGGTTTTTTGGGAAACATTTTTCACCATTATCTGAAGTTTAATGAACAGCTGTTGTAGTTGCAGATTTAACACTAACCATCATCTCCCATCCTTTGTTCCTCAGGGATTTATGTGTGTTCCAAGTGTAATCACCAGCTCTTCTCCAGCCGGTCCAAATATGAGCACTCGTCTCCCTGGCCGGCTTTCACAGAGACTATCCACGGAGACAGTGTGTCCAAACATGAAGAGAGACCTGGGGCATACAAGGTACCACCAGTAGAAGAGAGCTTTACTTTTAGAATAATTGAATCTTTCACAGGATGTTCAGTCATCTCAGCCACCACAGTTTTATGCTTGAATATTCAGTTCAAACAGCTGATAGCTAATGCTCACATGTGATTCAAATGTATGTATGTTTTTGTTCCAGGTTCGGTGTGGGAAGTGTGGAAATGGACTGGGACATGAGTTTGTGAATGATGGGCCAGGCAAAGGGCAGTCTCGCTTTTGAATATTCAGCAGCTCACTGAAGTTCATCCCTAAAGGTAGAATAGTGCTCCATTACATTTTGTTACACAGTACGGGAAACATGCTGGGAAACAACTTCCACATAGCCTAACTTTTCCATGTATTCCTCCCTTCTCCACAGATAAGGTTGATGGACAGTAAAGTGAGCCGTCAGGGGGAAGTGCTGCAGAACTTGTAGACATTTCTCTGTGCTGTGCTGCTGAAGGTGTGGACAGTGGATGAAGTGTTCTGGGAAAAGGCCCAATGTGGGAGCACCAGGGCTCTGATGGACGGTGGCCTCACCGGACAGCACAAACAGAGGACTCGTCTCAAATCTTTTATTATGCAATCATCACAGAGTCATTAACTAGGATAGCATCACTGATTACACATTCACCGTTTTATCAGTTGTATATTGTTTGAGACTTCATTCCTCATGTGGTTAATAGATTTTATTTGATTCTGTCAGCTATTTCTTACAAAGAGTTTCGGTGTGAACATCAAACTGTAAGAAATAGCTTAAAAACTTTAAACCTAAGACTTCCAAAGATTACTTGTGATATTTTTTAATATTCATTAATTTACATTGGCCTCTACCTGCAGTCTGTGTTTTGCCAGATACATAAAATTTGTAACTATACAAATAATATTTTCACTACTGAGAAGTTTTATTTTTAATTAATCAGAATGACTGATTGTAAAGAACTCAAATATTTTAAATTAAGATAATGGTACTTTGATAAGTAGCTCATGTATATAATCTTGTTTTCAAATATTAAAGTCGCTTTTTTTCCTACTTGCTATAGTTTCTCATTCATTTGGGGCGTGCAAAGTTATGGTTCTTCCGCCTATATAAGAGGAATAGGGTAAGGTGAAAAATGTATTTCAGCTCAGAACTGCTGAAAATTGTAAAATTATAATTGACTCTAGTAAATTGAATCTGTGGCATGAGAGAACTGTGTGATGAATGCTTCAGGGAGTAAATAGAAATATCCACATGAGAATTTGCCTTCACTAGCAAAGAGAGAATCATTTAAATAATCTAATTATACCCAAGTCCCTCTCCATTTGTTTGACTCCAACTGAAATGCTCAAATGTAACATGTTTGCAGCTCACATTCTGCTCTAATTTGCTCATGTATGCAGAGCAGTAACACTGAATTGCATTACAGTTAGTTTTCTCTGTCAAACTGCTATTGCACTCTCTCCAAAAATGCTGATAACTTGTAAAAAAAATAATGGTTAATGCATAGCCACATGATGGCAGCAGGAGACCAAGACATATAAATCTTTTCCAACAACTCAATTGTGGTGTTAGTAAGTCAGCTATACTTCCCACCTCCCCAATGTTTTCCTCTTCCTGTTTGTCCCCAGTCTGTCTCTCGCTGTGTATGTGCTGGATGTGGCGTCCTGATTTCCCTCTGCTACTATTTAACCTGAGCACCTACAGTTGATCTACTAATTAGCTCTACAAGCCGCAGGAGTATAAAGCACCAATTTATCTCTCCAGGCTCTGCCAGATCATTCGCTTGCCAATGCGGTGCAGACGCTACAGTCAAGTCCTTTGTAACCTGTTAGGTTGTTAGTCTGATCTACTAACTCTAATCCTGTTCTCTGCCTGTGCCTCAGGGTCACCACGCCAGCTTCCAAAATACCTGCCACGTCAGCTTTTTGCCAGTTTGGATTGTGGATCTTCTGTTTGCTTTACATTGCTTTAAGCCCCTCTGCCTGCTTGCAACCTAGTATAATGTGATGTAACTATAACAAAACATGACACTAAACACACACTCTTGATTGTATGCACTAACAACGCTAACTGTAGGCAGGCTAATTTTAATACGTACTATCGTTTCCCTGCACTACGACACTACTGCTCCTCTCAACTTTGACTGAAATCAAAACAAACTAATATGTCACTTGCATTTAGACTTTGTCACTTAATATTGAAACCTATCACTCATTTACTAAACATCAGTAAAACATTGAAAGGTTAAGTTAGCAGTGGTTCACCTGAAAAAAAAACCAATGCAGCAGAGATGATGTAATGTGCTGTTAGTAGTTTGCCTGGAAATGGTTGTTCAGTCAG
>JANJYQ010272336.1:0-11979 GCA_024605255.1 Rastrelliger kanagurta | reverse complement strand
TTAATGTGTTTTTCCTCGCTAATGTTTATAATTTGACATCTGACAAAGAAATGTTTTGATTAATTGGAGACTCTCAAGCAAAATTACTTTTGCTATTTGGAATGCATATGCAACTTCAGTAGCAAGTACTTATATGCTGTTCTGCTTTTAAAAAAAGATGTTTTCACTTGACCAAACTGCTCAGCAGATTGTGTTTGAATAATTGTTACTGTGGCATGGAAGATGTTGTTTTTATAACAGCTGTTTGTTTCTCAATAAAGATGTCAAATTTGTTGCTATGAGAAGAAAAAAAGGAAAATACTACCAGCTCTAAGCTGTTAGCCCATTATTAAATCTTCTAATTCAAGCATTATTAATTTTCAAACAATTCTTACAGGGATTCAAAGAAGGAGGACATTTTTTAATCAAACATCAAAGAAGCTCATTTTCTTAGAGCAACCCTTTGGCGCAGAACCCACGATAGGATTTCTGTATTGGTTCAGGATGTTATTGCTTTCCTGTTTCATTTTTATTTTTGCCAAGATTACAGTTTCTCTCAAACTCTTCCTTGCACAGTTTTGTTACGTCAAGGGCACTTTTCCATTTGCACTTACCAAAGCGCAGGAACCAACTCCCTCTGAGAGTGACTGGTCTTCACTTAACCACAAGCTTGAAAATAGCTGGGCACCGTGGCCTGTCTATAAAAGAATACAGTGATAACTGAATATCCTGCTGAACTTCACCATTTGCCATCTCCTCTCTCTCATTTACTATAGATTTGCCTTGATGATTTCCTGCTGAAAATCAATGATTCACTCACTTTTAGAATAGGAGCTCCTCTGAGGGTGTTGGCTAGGTTCTCCCGGTGGCAATGATTTCAATCAAGAGGCGTGTGAATTCTTGGGCATTTCACAATAGAATGGAATACTGCAATAAATTGCACAAATAAGTAATTTCTGTGTAGGAGATGGATTTAAATTGATTCATGTTGCGACCTCTCAACACACATGCCTTCTCAGACACAAGCCGCATGTATAAAGATGTGCAAACAGCCCACATGCACACACATTCACTCACTGGCTCTGCAGCTGCAATTGTTGGCAGCATTATACCTTTGTGGCTTCATCACTCCAGAATACCGAGATGCCGAGGCTCTTGGAACCAGAGAAGTAGTGTAATACTAAGGCTATTCTTACATACATACAGGCACTTAATAATGTTGACCTTTATCAAATGCAAGCTCGTGTGTACAATACTTGCAGCTTATAGTGTCAAAAGGAGAGAAGTGAAAGGAGGGAAAGCAACAGCAAGAAAAGCAACAACCTTCGAATACTGTAATAGAAGGCACACTGTGTAAAAGTTTCCTGTAAATCTGCTAGATGTTTGGATCTTTTTCTGAAACAATGCAGTATTTGCTTTAAAATATCCATCCTAGTGGAAGTAATCAAGTTGCTCATTTTATTGGAATAGTTTTAGATTTTTGACATATCAACGGCTTGTTATGAATGAACTGTAAATGTAATTATTAGAAGACACTGCCAAAGACTTACACTCATCTTACAACAGTTGTTTGGTATATTGACTTGTTCATCAGCTTTTCATTACCATTGATTGCCTTTTTTCCTGACTGAAAGCTGTCAATTAAAAAATACAGCAAGGCCTCCTTAAAATCTATGAAATTCACATAACCATTCCAGCATATAACCCATGTGTCAGAAAACATTGGTATTCTTTTTAAGTCAGTGGTCTGACATGTTTGTCTAAAGGGCAAAATTGCACAATTAATTTGACAGCTAAAAGATGTAATGTAATAGTGCTTTAATCCCATAGTATAGTCAGTTTTAATCCCATATTACTATTCACATAAGAATGTGTTATCCTGCAAGACTAATCTTCAGTCATAACGAGCAACATTCCTTGTGTAAGTGTCTACTAGCTGAAGACTGCATGAAACCTGGTTTGGACTGTTGCTTTTCCTCCCTGCTGAGATTATAAATCTAAAATATGGCCAGGATGTTTGCATAAGGTTTTAACTATTGAACAGACTTCCTAATAAGAACTAGATTGACTCTATATTGTGCCCTATTATAGGCAAAATGGGAGCGGTCCATGACTCCAATTTTTACCAATTAGGTCATGCTGTCTTAACAGCAGATCTAAGCCTGTAGTTTTGTCTATGCAGACATCTTGTTGCAGGCTTGGGGTTTTTTTTATTCATGGAGGGCTTGCTGCTCCTAGCCAGGTGGAAGCGAAGCAGTAATAAATGTGGTCCAATATATCATCCACAGCACATTACAGGGGAGCTGGGGGTGATTATTCATGCCAGCAGGGGTATGAACAGACCTTTCAGGGGTTCATGGGCTCAAACTTTGAAAAGGGCGTCTCCCTCATCTTTTCTCAACAGGGTAGGAAGAGTCTCCCCATGTCTCTGAGGCTGCAGGCTTAACTTATAATGTGGAAATGTGTCATTTTTTTTATCTTTTTTTTCAGCTGATTGCTTGATGAATCTAGATTGGTCTTCACATTATTTGCCAAAGTCCTTTGTTTATTTTCATGCACTTACCATAATCATCATTGAATTCTTTAACCTTAATCATCAGTGTCAAACACAGAAGCATGTAATTTGTTGTGTTTACATAGCATTGCTAACTCCTCTAGCTGTAATCGTACATACTATAAATCACTGAATCTTAAATCCTAGAATTAGCTTCTCAGACGGGTGTTATCAAGACTGCAATTACTGTACTTGCAGTGAATCAACTTTTTCTCCATCAGCCACATTCTTGGACTCAATTAAAGCTGGCACTCGTACAGTCATTCAGTTACGGGCCAGGAAATGAGGGTATCGTAAGCAGCAAGATGCAAGGTGAAGGTAGATGGGACGTTATGTTTGGAGCAACCTGTGTTTACTGTCTGCGGCTATCAGAGCACACACAGAGACAGATGAGGCACAACAGCTGGCCCTAATGCATGTTGGGTAGGATCAGCCCGACCCAGTCGCAGCACATCAATAGACCCATACGTTAGCTGACAGGGAAAGCACTAAACTGTGCTCGTCTAGCAGGTGTCATGGACCCGGCCCCAGCATAGGTGATAGAAAAAGAGGCAATCTGTCTTTCCACTGGAGGGGTTGAGGGGTTGAAGGGATGGAGGTGTGGGTGTGGGGGGACATTGGTTTTCCACTGAACATCAGAGCTCTGATCCTTAACAACCAAGAACAAAGGGCTGTTTTACACAATAACAAACATTCATAACCTCCACTGGCAGCACTTTCAGGAAATAACTGCAGGGACCAGCTGGGTGGTCACTGTGTTGATGTTCAGTTTCAGTGTCAGGCTGGATGTGTCACTTACGTCAGGTTCTCCTGGCACACTTATGATGTTGATTTATTTGTGGCAGTGTAGATATATTAATAATAAAGCTTGTATGTCTTATTGATGTGTATACAGTCTCATCTCCATTCAGGTTTAATGCTTCTTGTGCATGACTTGGTATGTCATTATGTGGCAGGCTACGATTTCATCAAAGTGGAACAAATATTCTTGTGTGTATGATCTGAAGAAATTACCCCATAGTCCCACTGTATTGTCATTTGCTCTAGAAAATCTGTTATGGGAAACATTAATCCATGATTTGAATTTTATAAAAATGACAGAGATCATTATATCCTCTGAGGCTTAAGTTTTGGACAATGGGTTACTAATTTTAAAAATGACTAGTTCAATAATAATACTAATAATAATGCTCACAATAGTCTGCACATGCCTCTACTTGGACAGTTTTTGCACAGTCAATCCCTCTGCATTTACCCTTAACATGTATAGACAGGTGTACAGCATAAGAGTATATTTGTTACAATGTGGATTTAATTACAGAGTTAAAGTAATGAATAGATCATATCACAGTATTTTTCATCAGATTTCATCATTAAATTTGGAGGGACGTGCCTCTGATATTAAATCTGAGAACAGTACATATGATCAGCGCTTCTGAAACACAGTGACAAGCACTTAAAACACTTCAATCATTTGTCCAGAGGGTCTTACAGTAGAAATATTTATAACATAAAAGAGCGGTCTGTGAAACAAATCTGTATGGAATATCTATATTTTGCACTTTAAATCACTGTATTCAGTGTGCAATATACATAGAGTGATTTGCCCTGATATTAGTCATCTTTTTAGCTCAAAGTAATTTTCACACAGTGTGCATTGTGCACACAATAACACACCACATCTATATATTCCTCCATCTGAGTTATATATGGCCCATAGCGTTGCACCTTATCTGGGCTGCTGGCTGTGCTTAACTTATTTGAGTTGTTTTATTATATAAATGTGTTTTTACTAACAATTTGTAACACACACACTTGACTGCACCATTAAACTGTCCACAGTCTCAACTGAAAAAAAAAAAAAAAAAAGTTCATATTTGCTCTTCTGACAGTACACACTCCTCAGGGCTTGTACAGGTGTACAGTAATAGATTCAAGATTTCCTTTTTAAGTAAATGTAATACAATCCCTTAATTATAGTCACTGTGGTTCATTTGTTGTTTTTTTTTGCTCACATTCTCATTCTGTCCTTTGTCTGTTATGTCTGTTTAGATGCACTGTTTGTTCTTTTCCCTCTAGGCTGTAAATAAAATTTCCCATACAGTATGGGACAGTAATGAAGTTAACAAAACGAGATCAATCCACTCACTAGATGCACCATGTAAATAAGACAGGTTTCTAGTTAATGGAAGGCTTTATTTAAGGCAGTTTTCTCAGACTTAAACACATTGTAAGCCGTTTCTCTAAGTGGATGCAAAGAGAGGGCGTTATCTATCTCTTCAAACTGTGGGTAATAGGAATTCACACTATTCCTTGAGATGCTGAAAATGTATTCACACTTGACATATTTTCTTAAAACTGAACTATACTTGTTAAACATTTTCCTCCAGTTTTACCCTTTATTGTTCTGTGCATACTTGTGAATCATTTTGATTATTTGACTGGGAGATTAACAAATTTGATCTTGTTGTACAATCTGACTAGCAGAAATAGACTTTTTTGCAGTTCTCTACATTGGTACATTATCATGAATGCCGCTACATAATTTTTCCTGCTAAAGATTGACAGTGGTCCGCCAACATTTTGTCTGATGTGTAGTGAAGTGGTTGCTTGATGTCACATCATGTCCAGCTCTATAGGAAAAAGTGATCCATTATACAGACAGAGAAATCAAAGCAAAATGATGCCTGTCATGTTAAATTGACTATGACGAACATTTTCAAATTCTGAATTGCTTTTTAAACCAAATTCACCAGGTGTTTCCTCAGTACACGGCCTTACAGGGCAGTCATCTGCCTTGCATTTCAAAGCAGTTCTCAAAAAATCCTTTGAATATCACTCCATTATCCAAATGACATTTAAACACTCTGAATGAGCCTACAGTTTGGGACTCCTATTTTCCTGGTAGTTTTACAGTCAAACAAGAAAAGCCCTCATTGCTGTTAGACACTAGGATTCTTTTCTATAACACATACAGGAAAGAACAAGGTGGTACTGACTCACTTCATGAAAAAAAAAAACATTTTTATTAATTTAGATAATCTCTCTTGGTGTTAAAGCACTTCTCTCTGTTCTTCACACTAGGGCTTTGGTCGACAGCCTTGATAAGATGCCTTCACTAGACTGATAGCTTGAATCCTATTGGTATATTTTCCAGGATTAAAGTGCCACTTTTCAGATATTTATTGCCATATTTGCCTAATGCTTTGCTATTGTTCATGCACATTATTGAGTTGGATATGGAATCCATTTCTGAGCGTGGCCATCAAGGCTCTTTAGATTTAGGAAGGCAGGGAGGAAAAACCCCAACCAGCTATTGTTGAATGGAAGCCCAGGAGAAAGGTCTACCATGCTCAACATGCACACTATAATAACAAAGCAAACATGCTGATTTGTCCTCATAGTGGTGTTTTTTCCAGGTACTCACAATACACATATGACAGATGGAACAGCACAAGTCTCAATGGGATGATCTCAAGGACAGCTTGAGGAATTTGTATATTGTGTATGAAGCCATAACCTCTCTGCAGATGTGAGTGCAAGAAAAAAAGAAGCTGACCATTGTGTTTATGAATTCAATTTCCCTCATTGTCAGCTGAGCCTGCTTCTGCTATTCCTCTGTTACAGACCATACTGAATACTTTCTTGTATTGACATCGACTTCAAAACAATACATTTACAAAGATTGTAGAGTATGAGAATAAATGCAAGTGTTGGACTGTTAATTGTTCTGAAATATCAAGTTTATTGGTTCATCTGGGGAGCAGATCAGGGGTTAGGGTTGATTGGATCACAAGACACAAACACTGACATATTTCACATTTGTGTATATATGCCTGTTAATCACTGTGAATTGTATGTTATGAAAAGGTGATTGTTCAAACTCTGAAAACAAAAGTAGGTTACATTGCAGAGAAGAGAATAAAAGGATATGAAAACTAAAAATTCCAGCACCTTCATTACAGCAAGTGCAGCTCCCTTGTTATCAGACGGTTCACGTCTTCAGCCCTTATTTGTGGTGAGGTGTTATTAGCAGCGTAGCGGTGCTGTCCCACCTCATCACATCATCTGTCAGAAGATCATCAGTGGCTATAACGGCATAGGAGGAGGATTGCTGTATGCTGCCTGTCTAGCTTAGACACAAGCAGTCTCTTGTCCCCACGAATGGTGGAAAGTAACAAAGTACACTGATTCAAGTACCATTATGGTTGCTGAAAATTAAAAAATCATTACACTATAGTTTCAGCTACCCAAATGTAAGGTAATCAGCTGTTGCGTAACAATTTCTCGCTTTGTTGAACTTTTAGTTTGCTCTGCTTTTATAATTTTCTGTTTATGTATATCTGTGCTTTTGCATTTATTGTACTTTCTCTGTTGTATCTTGACTTCATGCTGCCAACTTCCACCTGGCCAGGGGTTAATTCTGACATATTTGCCATCATGTTTATTAATATACACTGACTTTAAGAAATAACCTAATAAAATATATAAGCTGTAGCACCACCTGATTCAGCTAAAATGCTGCTTGTATGTTATATAAATAATTTACCACAAACATGAGCATTGTTCAGAATGGTTTTTTTTTCTTTTGGCATGAATATTTCATCATAGGTTCATGTTTGACTGTTTGTTTGGTATTTTTACTAATGTATAAAATTTGTGATATTCTATATTTTTCTTATTTTCTAAAAGTTCTAAAAAGTTAACAAAAAGACAACAAATTAAAGCCCCACATAAGAGTATTATCTGTGCAAATAATTTTTTTTCAGTTTTTAATACGTCATTTGTAGGCTCATGGCAGGATCATTAAATGTGTCTTTCAGGCATATCATACATTGTTTTTTAATGTTTTAGAAATATTCAGCTATTCAGAATATTCATGTGGAGAAATTTTTATAATGTAATTTTATATGAATGAACAGAGGAGATTGTTGTGATCTCAGAGATATACAAAACACAGAAACCAAATTTTTCAGTTATTTAATTGCTGTTATTATTTTTCTGATCTTAACTCCTCTATATCAGCATTGCGTTTTGTGACATCATTTAACTTACCTCTGTTTAAGTTACCATCTGTTGTTTTGGAGCCAAAAAATGAAAATATATATTTATTTTTGAAAATGTACATCTTCAGTAGAAAGAGATGAGCTTGGGGCTAAATGTGACAAACAGAGAATTTAAAAAGTACTGAGAGCCATAACTGCTCATTGTTAATTTTGGCCTTTTCATTGGATTCGTTGACACTTACCAAATTATTGAAAATCACCAGCTTTTACATTGAAATACTACTATTATCACAGGGTAATATCTGTTCTAAAATATTATCCGCACACTATCATGCCATGTATTGTTAAACACTTTTTATTATCTCCTCAAAGGAATACTGATGAAGTTAAATAAACAATGCTTCAGTTTCTCACGACTACAGAGAAAG
Source organism: Rastrelliger kanagurta (assembly GCA_024605255.1). NCBI lineage: Eukaryota > Metazoa > Chordata > Actinopteri > Scombriformes > Scombridae > Rastrelliger > Rastrelliger kanagurta. The sequence continues at coordinate 4,012 of JANJYQ010272336.1, read as the reverse complement.
TGTTGGGAGTTGTCTGTCACAGGTGTGGGGAATTACATTGTGTAGGCATCAGTAGTCAGAGTGTAAAGTAGCTTAAAGCCTATAACATTACATCTGATCTGCGGGGTTAAGGCAGAACAAGCACTGTGCTCAAGTGTGGTGCCATCTCTTCCTCCTCCCTATTGTATATCAGCCTCAGTGTTGTTAAAGCAAAAGAAATTAGGCTGTCTGGCAGGGAAAAAAAAGCTAGAAGCATCAGCTCCATTTTAAGAGGTTATTTTATTTAGGTCTCTGTGAGCAGTGCAGTCTGCTTTTTACCTAATGTGTAATTTCCTCCATTTTCACCTCATTGACGTCAGCAATGACTGCACATTGGCCTGCATCATTATTATTATTCAGCCATCAGTGCACAGGGATGTATGTTCAAGGGGTACAATTTAATTTTTATCACTCTTGATGTTCAAGACAAGGTGACGAGTCATGTACAGATTACAGAAGTGATTACCAATGCACAGATAAAGGCCAAGTAACATGAGTCATCCAGGACGAGGATAATATTCATTAAATGAGAAAGCTAAGCCGTTGAACTAGCTGCCATCACTGGGATTTTGACGGGACATTATCCGGATCAGAGTTGTTGTTTTGCATTAAAGGGTGTGAATCTTACTTGGTGCTGCAGGGTTTTATTTTATTCAGCAAAGTTGATGTTTCATATGTAATTTTACTTCCTTAAATTGGCTTGGCAAACTCAAATCGTTTTTTTGAGGTGAATTAACCTGAAATGGAGGAGGTGGTGTGTTTTGAGTAATCAAAGATGTGCTTCCTTCACAACTGATTTGTATTCATGCATAGCTAAACCACAGGCGCCAGTGTGTCTTTCCTTTTGGTTGTGATGTCAGGAAAACTAGAGGGAGCTAAGGGGGGGAAAAAAGAAGAAATTGGAGAGAATAATCAGAAAACTGTTCAGGTTGAAATGAGTTTTCCCCTTTGCTCGCTGCTTCTGCCTTCAACTGATACCCTAAACACACGTAGAGTTCAGATGTGCTTTGGTTTGCTTCGGAGGGAAAGTCATATCAGATAACCAGCTCTGTCTTTCATTTCTAGACAGGTTTACACTTATCTACATAATTCTGAGTTATATTTCTCTTTCAGGTCCGGAGTCTCTTGGTTCCATGTCGTTGCCACTTGTGAACATGTGACATTGTGGTAAATGCATTTGTCTTTTGATAATGCTGCTGCCACATGTCTGCACATTTCTTACAGTTGCAGCATTTAATATTCTCCTCATATGCAGGGATTATAGAAGCAAGAGTTGCTCGTTTGATGTAAGCCTTTGGAATATTGAGGATGTAGAAAATGAAGGATATTAGAAATTACTTTACATATTTATGTATTTTCATGGCTCATTAAGTGAGCAAAAACAATTTTTTAGCCATGATGGAGGGATAGTAAGGTCAGCTGGTCCACCGCTTTTAGTCCAGATTTAAATATATCAAGAGATACTGGATGTATTGACATGAAATTTTCATGTTTATCGTCTCCAGAGAATGAATTCCAATTATCTTTCCTCTTGTGCTACTATGAGGTTGATATTTTAGATTTGGGGTTTGGTAGATATATCTCAATTTGGTTCAGAAATTCATGGTGCTCAGAGGATAAATAATTCCTACTTTGGTGATTCATTGACTGTTTTACAAGCATCACCCTCAGTTTTCATTTCTCCAAAATTTGGTTTATGACTACAGACCCCCAGAATAAATGGCATTGCTATCATCCTCATCATGCTCTTTGTGTCAGTATCATAAATTGACTCAGAACCCCTATGTCTCTTTTTCAAAAAGAAGTTCAGACTAAACTAATTTATTCCAATTTAATACAATTAATACAACAGAGATATGATTTACTGTGAATGTCATTAACATGTAGCAAGTGATGTCTAATCTGTTGTTAAAATGTGTCTTACCATTGAATATAGCTTCCATGTTTCCTTTGTGGTGTGCAGGACTGTTTTGAGATAGCGCTGTGCAGACATGGTTGTGGAGTTGGCTAATGATTCTTCAGATTTCTCGTCCTTGTAGAGTAAGGCAGCTGCTTTTTGACACAAAGTCCTGCACACTAGTAAGCGATTTGTTATTTTAATTCTGTCTATACTATGATCAGATCTACATAGGTACGCAAATTAGTTACTGTAGGTAAAGCTGACAGGTTTGTTGACCACATCCAGGTGTGATCTGACTTATCACATCACATTTACACTTTGCATAAACAGGTGTTGATCCTCCAAATAGAGTATCCAGGTATGGATCACATTGTAATACTAGTTGTAAATGGGTCTTAATCTTGTTAAGATATTTGTTTAATGCGACTGCATAATCTAATTCTTTACTAGTGAGATTTCCTCTCCATACTTTAGCATGTGTTTCGCTGTCTGCACAACATACTCTGTAAGTGAGCATGGTGTGTTGCTGCTACATCAAGAGCTGGAGGCTTGTTAAATTGGAAAGTTGGTGCTGGCATTGTGTTTCAGTAATTGGTGTTGAACAGGTGATGCTTTATCTCAGTCTTGTTATGGATCATATCTTTGTGTTGTTCTAATTCTCTGTCTGATTCTGAGGAGCCTCCATGCTCTGTCACACTAATTAGAGAGTGCGAGTCATCCCCCATTTCTTTCTACCCGGATCTTTACTGGGAGGAGGGTAAATGAGACGAGGAGGAGGAAGAGACAGGAAAAGGCAGGTTGATGTGGCTGACAAGTGTCACAAGGGGCCTCACGTTTACATCGGTTTGTGTCAAAAGGGTTTTAAGCAGATTGAATAGCTTTGCCGACATCAGCAGTTATATATGCTCTCTTTGCTGTTTTGTCACCTTGCCAAATTGAACCTGTTTATTTTGGACGGTCCCTAAACTGGTAGCACATTTTCTGTGAGGAGGTTTGGCACTATTGTACGCAGTGAGGCTTGCTGAATGTGAACATCTTTTATCTAATTGTAAAGCTTTCAAAGAAACAATGTTTGTAATATGAAAAATGGGATATGGAGCGTGTTTCATTTCAGCTCTGTATTGTAAGTTGTATTGTTCAGTTCATTTCTTTCCAGCATCATAAACAATATAGAATACCAGTGATACTGACATTCCATTATTTTAAGGTTTATGGCTCTTGATCATTATGGTAGTCTGCCTCACTCCGCTGTTGAAATTGTTCCACAGTTGTAAAATGCAGTGTGTGAAACGTCTCATTTTAGCTGTAGGCATATCCGGTAATTAAAGGATTAACTTGGTAATCTAAATTGTCTCTTGTCTTTTCCTTCCTCCTTCCTCCCATTATTTCCTAACACCCATTTCAAAGATTTAAGAATGCCTCCTTCCCCTCTCTGTCTGCGTTTCTGTTTCTTCCCATGCTGGCACAGAGTTCTGTAATCAACTTGTTTGTGGATAACCTCGTTTCCGGCTAAGCATAAGGGGACAACAAATCCATGAGCGTGTGCGTGCTTTGGATGGCAAAGAGTGCGACTGATTCTGCCCCTCCTGACAGCCTCAGTTCCTTTGTGGATTGTGTGTAGTTATTAAGTCAAAATGTGTTTAAATCTCTATGGCTCTTTTGAAAAACACCATGCACTGAAATGCCAAACAGGTAAGGCTTTGAAGAATCTCAGGCATTTATATTCACAGTTTTTGCTACAGCAAGGTGTTTTGAATCTCCCCCTAAACTGAGTTAAATCTATCAAGTGTCTGCACTGGCTTTACAGGACTCAAATGAAATTACTACAGTATTATTCTTTTTTTCTACCACTCTGCTTTGTGAATTTCATAAAAAATATTCTGTGCCCTTTTGAAATCAATTCATTTTAAGGACTCTGCAGGATAATGCAGATTTTTTTTTTCAGTTGAATGCTTTTGCTTGCTAGAAGTGACCTTATGCACCAAGAGTACCAAACATTAAATATCTACACTGAGCTTTACACAGCTAAGATCTTAAGTAAGTTTTTGTGTGAATGATCTTCCCAATGCTGTTTTGAACACAAGAAATAATTTT
>JANJYQ010272195.1:0-13057 GCA_024605255.1 Rastrelliger kanagurta | reverse complement strand
AATAGTCACTTTTGGGCTCATTACATAGACTTACATACATTTCCTGGAGTCTTGTCCTATTCCTAACCATAACCACTACTTGCCTTAACCTAACCCTAACTGTAACCACATACTCTAAAGTCAGCTTTTTCCAATTGGGGACACAGTTTTTATCCCTAGTTGGATAAGCTGTTCCCAATTAACTGGTCCAAAGTCTGAAATTTGTCCCCAAAAGTAGCTTATGACAAACAGACTCAGAGTTTCTCTCTTCATTTTGTACACCCTTACATAATCCCCCCTGAACACTTTGTTACCTACTTGGCAATATTTATATATATTTTATCAAAAACATTTAACACATATCTCTTATGTACAATGCACTATAAATCTGTTTATTACCCATGTGCAGAACTGCATTATGCTATTTGTGTGTGTATTTTATTTCATCTCTGATCTTTCTCGTATATTTCTCTTCTCTCCTTTACTAGAGTGTGAAGAAATAAGTTTCACTGCTTTCAGTGTTCCCACATGCTGTATTGTGCATGTGACAATAAAAGCTGTTTAATATTTAATTTCAGGCTCAGTCGGGGTGAGCGTAGTGGGAGATACGGTTCAGATGGGAGGAGAGATGATCTAGACTGGCATGAAAGACGAAACAGAAACATCGAGCGGGATTGTGATCGACGCTGGAGTGATGATAGACACAGAGAACGCTTTGATGAGCATAGAGACAGTCCAGAGGTAAGCCGATAGGAATTAATTTGAAAGTACGTTAGTATACTAATAAAAAACATTAAGCTTTCAAATTTCATAATTGTTGCATTATGTCTTTGTTTACAACAGAGGGGTCGAAAGCGTCATAACAGCGACAGATCAGATGACGAATATGATGGAGATTATTCAGAGCAGGATTACAAAATGGAGCAGGAAGAAGAGAGCAAGACTATTATGCTGAGGGGTCTCTCTCTCCATGTCACAGAGGATGATGTATGTTCTCAGGTCTTACTTGTTATTTTAATGGTAAAGCTTCACCAAAAGCTGCAAGTTTGGCAGAGTTACTGCTCTCTTGTTTGTTTTTCTACAAAAAAGCAGAGTTTTGTATGTGGTTGGCAGAATTAAGGGTTAAGTTAAAATTGGTCAAGCTGATAAAAAAATGGTTTCCAGACAATTTTATTAAATTTGAGATCGTTTGAGCTAGAAATCGTGATTGTGATCAAAATCTGATTAATTGAGCAGCCTTAGCTCCTGCACTGATCTTTTTCAGGTTCTAGGTTTTTCTTCACATTTAAACCTGTAACAATCCAGTTTTTAAAAGGCTTCTCTGGAAAGCTGCCCCAATCTACTTTATGCAAAGCTGATCACTTTGTAAAATTGAACTTGCGAAAGTGAAGCAACTGATGTCAATTGCTTGTTTTTGTGATCTAGCTGACTTTGGTTGATTTAGACCAGAATGTACCTACTGTGAAACAATCAAAAATGAATCTCCTATTGGTCTGATTCACTGGCTTTCTTGTTACCATATCTCTCTTCATTTACTGCTTCTCACCCTCCTTTTTAAAATTAATTGGAAAGCTGATTGTAAAGTCTTATTTTACTTTGAACACAACACCTGATTTGATCTGAGCATGACCTTCAGAAGAGGCAGGAGACAATTATTGACATTAGGTTTTTTCTTTTTTTAATAATGTGCAAAATATAAAAAGTTGTATTTACATGAATTTGACCGCTGTGCCCTGTGTTCCAGATCCGCTCAGCCCTTGAGCAACTGCAGGGGCCACAGCCTGTGGACATCCGCTTGATGAAGAAAAGGACAGGTGAGTGTTGCTGTTCAGTGCAGGCTCTCACATTAACCTTCACATCTTTGCCTTACAACCTTCTTTGCCTCCTTTATCACTATCCCCATGTCATATTGCAAATGTCAAAGGATCCCATTGTGCCATATAAAATGGTCAAGCAACATGGCAAGGTAAGGAGGTAACTGTATGTACTAGGGGTGCTCCGATGGTTCAACTTCTCAATTGGCCTTGGCCTATTTGTATATCGGAATTGATCGGACTTGACTCGATCAAAAGACCTGATTGTATGACGCAAAACATGCAACACAATTAATGCCAGACAATTAGAAATGCAGGGATTAAAGTTCTCCATTGCAATGATGGATTGCCGTTAACTGTGCTGTTATTTTCCAAATATCAATAAATAGTTAAAATGTTGTTGGAAGCTAAAAGACCATTACTGCATCTAAATTGCTTAGTCAAGTGGAGATAACTCTACACCACTGTCTGTCACACAGGACTGAGCTCCAACTGCTTATACATAAAGAGAGGAGCAGCTAATATTAGCCTCTTCTGCTGTTTGCTATCTCTTCTCATCACTTTGCTCTTCTATACTCTCAGACATAGTCTGTTCAATGCAGGAATACTACTACTTTATTTTGCTTCACTGTTCTGTATAAAAGGTCCCACACTCTGACACACCTGCAAATAAGAGTTGAGTTGAGATGTTACTCTCTAATTATTAAATAAATAAATGATTAATACTACGACTAAAAAAAGCAACCTTCAAATTCAAATAAAGGCTGCGTGATTGGTATTAGTGATAGTGATTTCAGAGATGAGTGATCGGCCCCAAAAATCCTGATTGCAGCACCCCTAGTATGTACTGTACTAGTTATTCTACAGACATTACATGGTATGGTAAACAAAATCCACCATCCCTTTTGACTTTGTAAGCACTCTCCTCCCTCCGTTTGACTTTGAATTGGACTGTTCAAGCCCATTGTGAGTTTGAATGTTGCACCAAAGCATTCTAACTAACACGCCTCCCGTCTATATTTGAATGCTGTCTCTAGGTATAAGCCGAGGTTTCGCCTTCGTGGAGTTTTATCACTTGCAAGATTCTACCCGATGGATGGAGACAAATCAGGTTGCCTCAACAATCACCAAGTCTAGAATATATTCTTGGAGATTAGAGCCCCAATTAAATAATGCCATGTTGATAAGAGTTGAAACTGAAATATGTTTATATTTAGGACTGTATCATAAACTTGATGGTGTATAACTGTGATATCAGATATTTTTGATATCACACACTTGGTTGATTTTAAGTTAAATTAAGTTTATTTTTCAGCCAAAGCAAAAGTCTCTCAGTTGCTTAGTTCACAAATGTGGTAAATTACTTTTGCTTTTGGAAATGCAGTGATATATTTTTAGATTATTAACGAATCTTGGCCATAGCTAAATAGACCCTTTGCCTCTTTTTAATGAGTACTTAAAAGGTCTTGACTAGTCCTGACTGCCATGTGGTTTCATAGCACATTCTGCTCCAGCTCAGTCACTTGGATATTTTCTCACTTCCATTTAATGCCCGAAGACTGGAGTGAGACAGGGATGAGCTGGCAGCACTCCGGTCCCAAACACTTAGAAACATTTTGAATGAGAACTTCATTCCCTTGTACATGAGAACTACAGCTCTTGCTCTCTCTGAACTTCTCTTTCTATCTCTATTCCCTTTTTACTCCCAGAGCCACTCTATCTAAGCAGCGAGTGTAAGCGTAGCCACTCTTTTCCCGTTCCAGCTGTGCTCACTCATGGAGTGAGTTAGGGGCAGGACCTCATCTGCCTCTTTGGCTGAAACTTTGAAATAACTAGTGGTTTCTTGACTTCACAGAACAAGCTGGTGATCCAGGGGAAAAACATTGCAGTGCACTACAGCAACAGGAGGCAGAAGTTTGAAAACTGGCTTTGCAATGCCGTGAGTGTAATTCCCAACTTCACTGTGATTTCAGTATATTTCATTATTAGATAAACTTGCTAATGCTTTTTTTCCCTCTCTGGTAACAAAAATAAAAACATTATTACTGGTTTATCACAGTGTGGTTTGTACAATTTCCGGAAGAGGCTAAAGTGTTTCAGGTGTGGAGCAGCAAAAGTTGGTAAGTTTTTACTTACACCCTGTCCTGTTCTGTGTTAGTGGCTTGTCCTGACTCATGACAATCTATCTATTAATGTACTTGTTATTACTGAATACAGATGGAGAATTATCAGGAGTTATCGGTTTAAATGCAGAGTCTCAACAGCCTGGAGATTACAATGGAGACAGTGAGTGTGATTTTTTTTTTCTCACATTTAAATATTACTATCCTCTAGTGCACACATTCTGCATATATTGACTACTTTGTTGCTTTATTTACAGCAATAATTTTGAGGAACATCGCCCCTCTTTCGACTGTCAATGGGATTTTGAACATATTGGCCCCCTATGCCAACTTGTCCACAGGCAACATCCGCCTCATCAAAGACAAGCAAACAGGACAGAACAGAGGCTTTGCCTTTGTTCAGCTCTCATCTCCCTTGGTATATTATTTATGTAGTTAGTATATAGTACAGTGTACTCTTTCTTTTGTGGGTGTACACACGTATGACAATCTTTTATCTTAATTTCTTGTACAGGAGGCCTCTCAGCTACTCACCATTCTCCAGAGCCTTCAGCCACCTCTAAAACTGGATGGGAAAACAATTGGTGTGGATTATGCCAAGAGTGCTCGGAAGTTAGTCATCACAAACACACACGCACAGTTTGAGCCCATCTTTTGCTTTCCATGAATAGAATATAGTACATGAAAGATCTTTTGCATCTTTGCTGCATGGATGGAAACATGTGGTGATTGGAATCCACAAACAATATACACACTGTTTTCCTCAAACTACACAGAGACCTGAATACAAATTGGTTCAGTTATTTGGAAATTATATTCAGGATCACATTATGCTTGAGGGTTTTTTTAAATGCAGGCTTGGTTGAAGCAAATAAGGGAGAAATTTTCATCCTGTATGTGCTGCAAAATTAGTGTTTAATTAACAGATCCATGTCTTGTAACAGAGACTCGGCACAGCCTGATGGGATCAGAGCCAGCGCTCTCTCTGTTGCCAGCACGGCCATAGCTGCTGCTCAGTGGTCATCCAGCCAGGTAACAAGAATTTACATATGGCGATTTTCCACTAGCACTACTCAACTCAGCTAGACTCGACTCGTATTGTTGCTTTTCCACTAGGGATAGTATTTTAGTTTTTAGTACCTGATCTGCACTGGCTTCAAGTGAGGTGAGTCAATACTAAATGTGATGTTGACCGACCTCCATTGTTTGTGTTTGTGTTGTGTATAAAACGACGCAATGACAGCTGTGCTATGACAACTCCGCATATTGGAAGAGGTACTATTAACTAGTGGAAAACAACCAAAAGTCAAGTCAAGTAGTGGTAGAACTGTACAATGGAAGAGCACCATAACGCTTTTTTGTTTCTAAACAATTCAAATTTCTTTTCCTTTAAAATTGGCTGAACTAAGTCATTTTGTCATCCATTTACCTAAGCTATTCTTCATTTCACATGGACAGGCATGTATATGATTGCTCAGTTTTATGCAGAAATCTGCAAAAAAAACTTGCAGTGGGGTGTTCTCAATGGGATTGTTAATTTTAGAAACTATTGTCATAACATAGAATAAGCTGATTCACTGTTTAATGGATCTTGATATGCACATTTGGGCGTTTTGCCCTTTAAGCTACAGAGCTACTGAATTTTGACATTTTATAAATAGGTTTGCAAAATATTGGTTCTAATGCTACTGTTCTTGACATACTTTCATACCTGTTCTTATCATTTTAGTTACAGCAAGGTTCAGGTACCGCCTCTGACTACACCAGTCTTCCAGAGGGCTACGCACAGCAAACACAGGTCAGTTCACTGCATTCTGTTCTGATAATGACACAGACTTAAAGGACCACAAGCTTACTTTGAGTTCTCAATGTAGGGGCAGAACTATCAATTGTGGCAGCCGCAGCCTGAAGGATTGGCTCCTGTCATTGGAGATGGATTACTTGGAGGTAATAATTACTGTTAATCATTTGGATGTTTTAGTAAAAGAAAAACTTGGATGAGTTTGCTAATTTTGTCATTGCCAACTGTCTCTAGCTGCTCCAGGAATGAAGAATCCAATCCCTTCACCCACAGGTGTGGTCGTCTGTCAGACAGCTCAAGTTTACCAACCTGTCATCATTGGCCAGCCCACCTTGCAGGTACATGGTGCATCAATGTGGTATTTATGTACTTCAAACACAAGTATTCATTGATAATTTAACACTCTGGTATTGTATGGTGACTCCAAATCTTACTGACTTTTTTTTCACCTATTCTCAGTCACATCTATTAGTGAGGCCTGTTGATGCAGTGCAACAGGCTACTAGTGTTTGCACTGCATCACTGGTAACACCAGCAGCCTCCACTCTTAAGACTGCTACCTGTGCGACCCCCACTGCTAACACTTCAGGTGAGATGAGCTGTGGAACAGCATTTCTGTATGTGCACAAATAGACCAATTTATTTGATGTAGAAACTATTTTTTTCATATTTGCTTCATTTTGTTTCTTTAGCTGTCCCTGACACTTCCACATACCAGTATGATGAGTCCTCAGGCTACTATTATGATCCGCAGACTGGCCTGTACTATGATCCAAACAGCCAAGTATGTACTCAGTGATCTCACTGTATTTGTATATATAATGCCAAACATGGTCTATTTGTATGTCATTCATTTCATCCAAAATTAATACACTTTTCTTACTTTTGTTATATTAGTACTACTATAACTCAGAGACACAGCAGTACCTTTACTGGGACAGTGAGAAGCAGACATACGTTCCTGCACCTGCAGCGTCAGACACGAACACAGAACAGCCGTCCACAGCTAATGGCACTGTTGGTTCCTCAGCCCCAGTCACTGTGAGCAGTAAAGAGCCTAAAGAGAAGAAAGACAAACCCAAAAGCAAATCTGCACAGCAGGTAAACTACCATATTTCTTAAAATTGTGTTTTTTTGTGTGTGTCTTTGGAATGGTATATTTATTGACTGTTCATCAAATTACAGATTGCAAAGGACATGGAGCGTTGGGCAAAAAGCTTAAACAAACAAAAAGAAAGTTTTAAGAGCAATTTTCAAGCCTTTGGAACATCCAGGGAAGAGGACAGGAGAGAGTCTGCAGCTGCTGATGCAGGATTCTTCCTCTTCGAAAAGAAGGTAGTTTAGTAGTCATTAGTAGCATGTTTTGCATGCAATTAGTGTTGTGACATATGTGAAGCAGTACAAATATGGATGGAGAGAGGGGGGGCGAGGGGAGGGGGGGGGGTAACCTATTTATTAATATAACAAATAAGTAAAAACATTTTTATGTGACCCTATCATCAGCCTGTATAATATTGGAAACCAGTAGCTTTTTAATCATAATGATAATAAAATACAAGAAGGATCCCTCTGTGTTGTGAACAGTTTTATGATTGTATAGGTTGTTATTTATTTAAATTAGTTGCTTCCTTTCAGCAAACTGGAGGTTTTGAAATGCCATCCCTTGTGACTGAACAGTTCAAGGTCATGGAGCCAGAGACTCCAGTTAAGGTTTGTTTGTACCTTTTTTAGTTATTCTTCCACTCCACAGTTAATTAAAAGCATCCCATAACACTCCACTTTTACTCTTTCTCATAATTCATGTTACAGAGTGATCTGGCTGCTGCTTACAATGGGGACAGTGACCAAGAGGAGTGCGTCTCAGACAGAGTGGCAGATGACGAAGGAAAAATAACAGACTGGAAGAAGATGGTTTGCATTCTGTGTCGACGGCAGTTTCCCACCAAAGAGGCTCTAGTGCGTCACCAGCAGCTCTCTGACCTACACAAGGTGAGGATGATAAAATGGCAGGTGAATATTCTGGGTGCTACCATCTGTTCAGTACAGAAAGCTTTATTATGAAGTGGAATGGCCATCATAGCTCTTATACAGTGTATTGTGTATATATGAAAATAGGGTGTTTTATGTGTTTTTAGCAAAACTTGGAAATTCAGAGACGATCAAAGCTCTCAGAGGCTGAGCTGGAGGAGCTGGAGAGGAAAGAGACTGAGGTATTTTATTCAAGAATTTACATCAGTTTTTCTTCCTTTTTTTAAGTAACAGTGAACAGTAAATAAGGTTTCTTGGTCATCTTAACAGCTGAAATACAGAGACCGAGCTGCAGAGAGAAGAGAGAAGTATGGCGTTCCTGAACCTCCTGCACCTAAGAGGAAGTCCTATCAACCTCCAACTCCAACAGCACAAATGTAATTGTTTAATCATGTACTGTGAGCCACCTGTGATTTTAATTTTAGAAAAAATCATTTTACTTTATTAATATATCATCTTGTCCACCTTCATCAGAAATTACGAACAGCCCACCAAAGATGGTCTAACAAGTGATAATATTGGGAACAAAATGTTGCAAGCAATGGGTTGGCAAGAAGGCAAAGGTCTGGGACGTCACCAACAAGGCATCACTGCTCCCATCTCGGTGAGGAACTTGACAACAGTTCATTTTACTAATGAGTTTTCTTCAAAAATGATACTCTCTCGAAGCGCTTTTGGTCCCTGGTTCGACTCAGGCAAGGAACCTCTTTGTTGTATGTCATTTCCCTTTATCTCTCTCCCTGTTTCTTGTCAGACTTTATACCATGCACTTTCAAAAATAAAAGCAAAAAATTCCATTAAAAAAAAAAAAAAAAAAGCCTTCATTCCCACAACACCTCTTAACAGATGGAAGTACGCGTGTGAACAGGCTATTTTTCACTCACAGAGCAATTAGTGCCGTTACCCGAGGACTACCTGTACGCAGTCTGTCTCCTCTAATAACTGTCTTCACATCTCCCCACAGGCTTCGTTAAGGACCAAGGGCACAGGCCTGGGTATTAAAGGAAGTTCATATGAGCTGTCCGCATCTGACACCTACAAGGATGCCGTTCGGAAGGCCATGTTTGCACGCTTCACTGAGATAGAGTGAAGCGAGAGAAAAGTGGCCTCACTAAGCTCTGAAAAAAGAATTTTGTGGCCAAATGATCTTACAACAAGAAGAACCATGTACATATTTAAACTTTAATTTCAAACCTTAATATGTATATAAAATGACATTTTTCAATTGATTGAACATGTACATTTTGTATATTGTTTGTACATAAAATGTGTACTTTATGAGGTTGTTTATGTTTTTGTGTGAATCCAAAAGTATTAATATGATAATTAAACCAGATGTTCCGGCTCAAATATGTGTGTCCTCATGTCTCACTGTCTGATTACTGTACGGGCTAGGTTATTACAGCAATTCCCATATACCGGTATTTAAAGTTTGAGGTTGTCTGTTTTTTTGAAGGACAGTGGAGGATATATATTGTTTCATTTGTTTATTTATAAATTAAGTTCCAAATATAACATCATTCAGACTCCAACCTTAAGTATTGACACGAGACAGATCATAATCGTCTAGTAGATAGTGAAACTTCTACAGCATATTGCATTTAGAAACATCTCATTCTGCTGAGTACATCTCTCAACCACCACTAGACATGCTGTCCATTGTATCTACCAGGCCATCTTTGGGTGCCTTCATATCCTCTTTCCTGTGGTTTAATCACTGTCATGTTGCACCTGCCAATGTTTTTGAAGGGGCCCTTGTAGAATCTTTGCTATGTGTGTCCCATCTCTGCTATTTCCTGGAAGAACTGAGAAATGGTTTAGGATGGACTATCTTGATGCTTTGTTAAAGAATGAATCATATAAAGTACAGAAGAGGTTGAGGCACTTAAAAGACCAATATGCTGGTTTTAGTGGTATCTACATGAGGTTGCAAATTGGAACAAACCTTATACTCCTCACTCTCTACCTCAAATTACAGGCAAATATAGTGGCCTCGAAAATTGCAAAAAAAACCCCCAGCCTTTCTAAAGCGAGTGTTCATTCTGGGCTTTTTGGAAACATTGCTGTACAGCATGGCAGCCTTCATGGCGATATCACACTCATTCTAAATTAAGAAAAGCACAGCGATTCAAATTTTTAGATTATTATACACTAATTTAATAATACTTACAATCCAACAGTACAATCCACTAGATGCCACTAAATTCTACTCACTAGACCTTTAACAGTACAATCAATATACAGCAAATAAAGTACCTACCTTTTTAAATGTGATGTGTATTTTCTCGCATTTTATACAGAGAAGCCTTGCTTGCAATTATTTCTTCATGTTATATTGACATTACAAGTTAATTTGTTATCTTGAGAAAATGAGCTTTGTTATCTTAAGATGATAAGATAATCTGTTATCACAGGCAAACAAAAGGTTATTTCTTATTACTTATAATGTTTATCAGAAATCAGATAAGGAGTGTATGTAAGCATTAGTGGTGGGAGAAATAAAATTATTGCGCAACAATTCAGTGTCAGTTTTAGTAGGAACTGCTTCAGCTAATCATTTTTAAACATGATGAGAAATAAAAAAAAATTCACCAAAAAGGGCTAGGCTCAAGTGTAAATTCTTTCTTGTTTCCAAAAACCTGATCCTCAGTGCTTCCATTCTATGTTAATGTATATATGTTCTAATTTAATGTATATATGTTCTAATTGTGTATTTTTTCAAATACTTGACTGTGAGATGTTTTCTCCATGTTGCTCAGAAGTGGTTTTGTGCTGCTCCTTAAATTACAGCCTCACTCACTGATACCACTTGTTCCACAGTGACATGGATGTCCTCATTGCTGCTGGTCACAGGGTGTGAGGAGGAGGATTAAGATCAACTGACCCATCATACAACAATCACAATGATGCAGCTAGATGTTAATTTCATGATTTAAAATTGATTTTCACTTGTTTTATATGAGAAAATCCTTCCTTATTGTTACAATCAGGATTTTATGCCTCCTTCCATGAGTCATTCTTGGTGACATAGAACATAAAGATGATAGATATCACTAAGGTCTCCTCTTAAGTGACAGCCATACAGTGTGGATTATTTGACCCTGTAGTAGCAGAATGACAGCTTTGATCTCCTTGTTGATTAATACTGCTGCACAAAATAAACTGCCTGCTGTCTCATGGGGACACTTGTGAATGCCTACTTAATTTTCAGCATGGCACCAGCTCAGCTTACCAAAATCTGTGTCAGTTGACTAAGCCGTTTTGCATAACCACATGTGCTGAATAAAATGGTTGTGGATGGAGTTGGCATACATACCTCCTGTCCCGAATGTATAGAAAATGTGATATGAATGAGATTTGTGCTATTTATGTCTTATCTTCAAAGAGGCACACATATATGGGTTTCTGAAATTAGATCTGGATACCGAAGATGCACAATTAGTTCCAGCTTGAATATAACTCATATCCTTACTGCTGTCATTTTTATTATCATGCTTTAGACAAGGTAAGATGGCCTATATAATGGATTTTACCTTGTTAAATAACATCACATTGTACATTTTAAGCATATCATAGACTAGAGCAGGGGCAGCAGGACTAGAGCAGTGGGGGAAAAAATGACATGGAAAATGTAAGCTGACGAGAAAAACAACAGAACTTAGCTACTACAATATTGCATGTGTTAATACAAGTATTATAAAAAGAGTGACATACAGTGACATGCAATAAGCTTGATATAGATAATGCTATTAATTAGTTTCAGTGATGTAGTAATCTTCAGTGTGACCTGCCAACCCTGCTCAATCTATAATAAGGGGACATCATCAGAGTCTACATTTTGGTTGGGATGATTGAGCAATTTTGTTAAGAGGGTGAAGCATATTTCAGGCAACATGTTTATTAATTATTTATGTGCACAAAATGAAATGTGAATTTAGTAAATCAGTTTAAACAGAGAAACTTTGTGCACCATACTGTAAGGTGGATAGTGGTGAAGCTGCACTGATCCAGAGGACATACTGTGCAGTACTGTGTTTGTCTCCATCAGAAATGTTTGTGTTCCTTTCCTTGGGGATCTAAAAGGAAATACATCTACGACTATACTCTCAACAAATGCATGACGAAGACAAGAACCCACACTGATAAAACACTTGTCTCATGCAGGCAAGCCGTTAAAAGCTCTGACCAGCTGTCTAAACACAAGACAACTGAATTCAATAACTGGGGAACTCATGATCCACACATTCATTTAGAGAGTGTTTGGATATATTATTAAATCTTAGCATTCATAAAATGAGGTATTTCTACTTTATTGTATACTTACTATTTCAAAAATATTCGAGATACCTCTTCCATCAAAGAGGCACATTTCTGGTGTCATATCTTTGGAGATTTCAGGTTTATTCAGAGTTAAGTGTGAATTTCTTCCTAACCAACATAATGTCTTATTGTGTATAATAGATTTAAAAGAAAAATACAATTCCAACTATTACAGTTCTAAGCATTTGGTGATGTTTTACACAAAGAAACACAACATAGTCAGCTCTCTGCATTGTAAATTGTACACACTAATTATGTTCTATCTCACTGAAAGTTGATCTTAAACTATAACTTTCTTTTTCTATTATATTTTCATATATTTCCATACATGTCAGAGTCAATTTATATGGTAAGAGATTCTTTCTTGGGAATTATGTTGGTCGCACAAGTGTGTCATAATCACATCAGGACTGTGATACAAGCCATGGCTCACCTAGCAAATCAAAAATCAAGCAACAACCCAGCAGATTTGATGTTATTTAATCAGTGGATAATTAAAAATGTGTTGAAGGCAAAGAGAGGCTTCCTTTAATAGTGGCTTCAATAGAGTTGTTAATTAAGTTCAATCTAATTTGGGACATGTTCAGTCATGAGTGGAAAGCAGATGTGGGAGTAATAACATGTAACAAGAGGATAATCTGATTGATATCATTTATCAAAGAACCTTCTTAGTTAAATATATAATAAAGTTAGAAAATACACATTACGATTTGTGGCATTTTTTAAAGTGTTAAAATGATAAATAATGTGCTGTTTCTAATTAATTTCTTATCAAAATGAAGCCACGATAAATACAAAAGCACACATTTTACTGACACCTGACCTTCTTCCCTCTTTGAGCCTCAATATATTGGCTCTCTCCTGGAACAGCAAGGTTGCTGCTTCAAGGAATTTCTCCTGCAGAGAGGAATAATGCTCAGGACTGAAAGAAGTCCTCTGTGTGTGTGTGTGTGTGTGTGTGTGTGTGTGTGTGTGTGTGTGTGTGTGTGTGT
>JANJYQ010272096.1:3089-15718 GCA_024605255.1 Rastrelliger kanagurta | reverse complement strand
TAAGTTCAAGCCTCAACTGATGTAAAATGCACATCAGACTTTTTTTCATCTTCCAACACTCTGCTTGTTGTTCAGAAATGCATAATTTTGCCTAAAATTGCCTGGCCCTGACCATTTCTATGTAGCTGCTATTCTTATTACTGTTGGGGTTGTTTTTAAAGACACCTTTTAACAGTTTATAACTTACTACAATGTTTGCTGCTCTATTCCTGACCCCATTGTTTGTAATGTCCTGTCATATGTTGTGCACTATTTTCTATTTTTGATGACTGGACAATAGTCATCTTATCTTATCTTATGCACTTCATGGTCATAGTCCAGATAGGCCTATCTCAGACTAATGTTCATTTTAAAATGTTGAGTAAGATTAACCCCTATGATGACCTCTTACACCAAGGGTTTCATTTAGATTTAAATGTTTGTACCTTTGGCAACTACAGAACATCTTTTTTCTTCTCTTGCAGATCAACCAGATTAACAAAGATTTTCTGGGAGACTTTTCAACTCTTGTTAACATATAGTGACCATGAAGGTGTAATGTGGGATATTTACAGTGGCCAAGAATCGCCATCACTGCAAATAAAAAATAATGCTGCAACGCAAATAAAAAAAAAAGGCAACAATGCAAATAAAAGAGGAACACATATTTCTCACATGGGGAAAAAAATTCTCTCTGTTTGCATCGTTGCCTTTTTTTGCATCGTTACCTCTTTTATTTGCTGCAATGGTAGTTCTCAGCCATCGTAGATATTGACTAATAGGAACTATAATATACTGTGTATGTATGTATATGTATGTATATTCAATAGCTATAAACTCATGGGTCTTACAAAGAAAAAAATTTGAACTTGTAGTCAACAAGTTCAAATGTTTAATGTTCTAGATGACCAGTGAACCTTCACCCTCTGAACATCTGCAAACTCTGCTCTTCTGTAAACACCTCAACACTCGAGCCACTTTGTTTTAGCATTTTGTTCTTGTTGTTATATTTGTTATTCACTTGTCTACTTCCTGTTGTTTGTTACCTTGTTTACTTCTTTATTGCACCTGAAACTTTCAACCACACCTCTATCTGTCATTTAGTGTATGCCAAATGATGAAATGTAAATGGACAGACAGCTTTCTTTCACTTACTGCAGGAAAACCAGTAACTTTATCTAATCACATCATCATCATCACTGGCATGCAGGAACATGAACTTGATAACGATCACAGAAATATTTCTGTTTGAGATTAATTTCATCTGATACTGCAGATATGCTAGCAAACATGTTTTCTAACAGGTTTTAACCTGCTCGCTAAAAGTGAAACTGTGTTCAGGGTCAGCAGGGCAGGAAGGGTTTCATATTTAACAGCCTGTAATGAACTTTATACCTCCTGTAGAGCTTTAGTAGACAATAAATAACTGCTTGTTGCTTATCCTGTTTCACTTTGAACAAAGACCCTACATTAGATAGACTATAGAGCCCTTTGTTTCTTTCATCTCTTATCTCATAAACTGCAGTGTATCTCTTCATTACTATTTTTTCACATACAGGCTTGCTGTCGAGTTGTATTCCTTTGGAATATTAATATGCCGATACAACATTGATTTCTTCAAACTGTTTCTAAAAGCAGTCAAATCATCCAGTTCTCATCATAAGATTTTTGAAAGTACTAACAAAGAAAAACTAAGTCCTTCCTTTAAGGTCAAAAAGGACAGAGATCAATATTTAACAACCTGTAATGAACTGTATACCTCTAGTAGAGCTTTAGTAGATAATAAATAACTTGTTGCTTATCCTGTTTCACTTTGAACAAAGACCCTTCATTAGATAGACTATAGAGCCCTTTGTTTCCTTCATCTCTTATCTCATATACTGTAGCGCAGTGTTTCACGTTAATTGACAAGACTTAATTTGGACCATAGTCTCATAGTCCCTGCACATTCGCGAAACGCACCCCGCTTGATAATATAAGCGTTGCCTAGGTGATGAGGAGACTTGAGGAGACCTTGAGAAATGGGCTCATGTACGTCTTTATTTGAAAATACATTTGGACATAAAATTGTATTGTTGGAAGTCTAGTTATGCATAACAGTTCTTTCTTTTGGATTCATTTGAAACTGTTCAGTTCTCAGCACAATGTGACTGAAAGTACTGACATCCTCATGTTCACAATGCACTTCAGTGTTTCGGTTCTTTTTTATGGTTTAATGGAATACAATGGGGAATTAGCATAGAAGTAAGCACAATCAGTTAAGGGGTTGTCTTATATAGGTCTACTATGAAGGTCACTGTTTATCAAGAAAAGAAAACTTTATTTAATTCAATTAAAGGAAAAAAATTGTTATTAATTGACACATTCAAAATCATAACATGTCTAGAACAGCTTTAAGGCCCTGGTATAAACACTTTAATTCACACACTGACAGAGGTATGTCACTACATTTCTATGTTGTTAAAGACATAAAAGTGACATGTCTCTTTTTTCAGTGAAGTTGTTTCATTTTTGTTCCATTCTTCAAGGCATTTACATTAAAGATTGTATAAAAACTCCATCCAGTAGGTTTCTATAAGTGAAGATATTGTACTAATAATAATCAATATTTAGAAAATGTACTTTCAATACTTAAGTATTCTTAAAAACAACTACCTCAGTACTTTAACTTCAGTAAAAATGTGACTGTAAATGTGACCTTTACTTGTATTGGAGTAAAAATTAACATGCAGTATACTTTGACTTAAGTAAGGAGGCTGTGTTCTTTGTCCATCTCTGTTAATGTGTAATGCATTCCATTTTTTGAGTAATTTAGCCAATGCTGGTCATGGGAGAAATAACATTTTGTTGAGTAGACTGTGTTTTTATCGGGTTATAGTAAGAGCTGGTGCAATTACTGCAAAGCAAAAAGGCAAACGGGAAATAGAAGTGTGAGAACAGAACTTTTATATATCCTGAGACTCAGTGTACCGTTGTGAAACTTCCTCTGTCAAGCCATAACTGGAACAGATACGTTGAGGTTTGTCACTTGACAAAGCTGTTAAGAAATGAAACTAGTTCTGCTTCACATCAGTAACATGCTGTTGACACACTGATGAGCTATTAGCAAAAATAAGATTTTATCATGTATAATATCAGTCAGAGGGACTGTTTCCTATAAAAATTACTTTCACTCTGATTACTTCTTTACCAGCAAATTCTGCCGTTCCCCTGCCTCCTTGCCGACCCCATCTAACCCCTGCTGCCCGCCAAACAGACACATATGCATACACACAACATGGAAATTAACTGAAACCTCAACTCAGCTTTTGAATACCCCCCCCCCCCACACACACACACACAAACACACACACACACACACACCAACACCTACACCCTCCCACACACTCACACCCACACTGCTTTGCCGCTCAGTATTGAACTTTACTTGCACCTCACATGTATTTGTATATTCACTTTTGGTGTATATTTTATTTTATTACCCTGCTACCATTGTTCAATTTTGAATGTCTCCCTACAGGGATCAATGAAGATTGGTTTTGGTTTTGTAGAATTTGCTACAACATAATCTAAAGTCTTTGCTGCAAAAACATAGTGTGATTTCATTTTGCTTTGTAAATGGTTTGGACACCATGGACCCAATTTTCCCCTCAGCGAGGGAGCCAATCACAGAACAGGGGAGGGGGCAGTAAGACGATGATGACACATAGAAGATAAAGCATGTCTGTAGAGTGTGCATAAATACCTTCTGTTCACATATTTATCTTGCACAAACAGCAATAGTCGCTGCATGACATATTTCTCTGACCAATCATTTTTTTTCCTCGCCATATTTCAGTCGCTGTATATACGTCGTCAGGTATGTTTGCTGTGATTGGCTTTAAACTACATACAGATGCATTTGATAGACATTCGTAGAGCCCAATAAACAGCTTTGGGCTTTCGTAAACCATGTCTTAAATACGAAAAAATGAAAGGGGGGTTCCCAGACCAAATCTCAATCTACACTGAGATGAGGTCTGGTGTTAGCCAAAAACACTGAACAGCAGATTTTAATCCTGTGAGAAAGGATTCTATAACTCTAGAAAGTTCTCACTGTCACAATCATTTCATCTTTCTATACAACAGTAAGTAAGTTAACAGTAGAGTTAAAATGTTTGTAGTCTTCCAGTATCACTATGGTACTGAACATGTGGAAGACAGTGTGCAGTGATTTTAGCAGTTAATGATATCTACTATTTTAGCTTCTTATAGAAATGTGGTAAACAAACAGAAACTGGGAACAATAACCAAATAGTCAAATTAGCCTCAATCAAGAATCAGATTGGAAAGTTAATTTATATAGTTATAAACTGTGCTACCTGTGCCACGTGGTGGTGTTAGTCCGCTGGTTGTGTACGTTGTCACCCTTAGATTGAGGCCTGCTGTCAAATATAAACTTTGAGTGCATTATAGTCCCTCAGATGAAGATTTAAGCCACAACATCCACAATGCTCCTTACTTGATACTTCCATTTTGGAGTTATGGTTGAATCCAATCGGAGTTGTATATCAGGAAGTGAGTCCCGGTGCCGATGACATACGTAATGACCAAGCAGTGGCGATCGGTCAAAATTGAAACTATCCCGCCCACCACGATGCAAACGTTGTCTATGGGACGGCTAACTAGGCTATGCTACCACCATACTAGCACAGACAAACACTAAACTATGTCTATGTCTGTACTATGTCTGCACATAGGCGGGTGTTTTGTGTGCACGTGTGTGTGTGTTAGAGAAGGAGGGATTGTGTGTGAATGCATGTGTAAATGCATGCATGTATGTGGTTAGTACAAAGAGAGAAAGAGAGAAGGGAAAGGCAGGAAGACAGTTGTTGAGAGAGAGAGAGAATTTTCATACAGAGATAAACATGCATACAGTGTAGAAGCTGTGTACGCTTGTTATCTGATGCAAAGCAGCTTCCTCTCATCCATGGTGGTATTAACCCCTAAAGCAGATAAATTAATACAGAGGCAGGTCATTGGTTGACAGGGTAATGTGTTAGCTGAGAGATAGAGACAGCAGCTTCTCTACAGTGTGTGCTGGCTGATCGTTAAACGGCAGAAGCGCCAGCCATACAGTGATGGTTCTAGGGTGGCCCCATCTGAAATCTGATTGACCCCCTTCAGTGCCCCTGCCCTGTCACTCATCTGTCGTTTTGGTGAATGCAATTCGGGTAATGCTGGAAATGTGCAATGGAAACGAAAGATGAAAGAAGTAGTATGCAGAGGTGGAAATTCAGTGTGATTGCAGTTATTGCTTAGCATGTCTGCACCCACCAACCAAACTGCCTTTCTTTGTGGGTATTGCAAAAAGCGCTGCATTTAAACACTACTAACGGAAAAAATGTCGTCACAGACACCCTCAAGAGCAGTGAAGAGCACACCTCACTTGGGTGTGGGGGTGTTGGGGGTGGTGTGTTATCTTTATATTTGTTAGAGTTAAATAGGCAGACTGGAATTTTTGTGTTATTTATTTGATTTCATAATGACAAAGTGGAAAAAAAGATGCTACTATTGACTAAGCCAATAAAAAGAAAGTTAAGGATAAAATTAACATGGAAGAGTCTGTCAGAGATACACTTTAAACAATTTTATATTTTACATAATTTGTTATCATTTCCACATGAGGCTGAAAATTCCTGAGCATCAGGTTTGATAATATAATTTACATAGGCTATGAAATGAATATGCTCTCAAACTGTGCATAACATACAAAATGTAATTACATCATTTCTTCTCTGTTCTTTTTTAGTCACGTAAGGCTCAGCTCATTGAAATGAAGACCTCATGACATTACTTTAGAAGTTGTAGGAATGCCCCTTTAATTCACTGGAACTCATATGGTAATTAAACAGACAAAACTAGAAACTGACCTGTGTCACTATCACAGTCAGGGAACTCTCAGTAGACTCTCTGTCTCAAAACTGTGAACAGAGGTTAGGCTCAACACTGTGATGTAGAACTCAAGTGTTCTATTTTCTATTTTGCTCACGAAGCTTGGATGGAGAGATGGACTTTACTTAAGTGATACATTATGTGTTGTCATCGATTCCTTAAATTGAAGCATTAAAGCCTGAACAAGAAGAATGAGTTAGACATTTTATGGAGGGAAAACATGTCCCAGGCTTACTTCCTATGGGCTTAACATAATAGCTGTTAGCCGAAGCTGAATATATCCCACCCACCACAATGCAAACATTTCCCAATAGAGAATTGCCAGACACTTCCCACAAAGTAAAACAATGTGGCAGGACATGAATAACCAGGCTAGACTAAAGCTCACAGCTTTATGTCTCCTGTAAGATGATTCATAGAGGAAAACTTTACTAATCATAGGTGCTAAAAAACATGATAAGAATGACTGCATGACTCAAAGATAAGTATAATAACTTGGAATTTTGGCTATTACCACAGGGACTTTTCACAAGACATCAGTTTCTATGACTCAATTTCTACATTGTTGTCCTGTGCCCTGCACATGAACTGTGTTAAATGGACACTGAGTATATTATTTTCTCCCTTCTTTTGTGTGTTTTGTAGTTGTATTGAATGATGAACAGTATCAAGGGGTGAGTACAGAGACTGGACTGGCTATTAATCAGTTACTCTAGTATTTTAGTTAGGCCACATACTTTGGAAATAGGGCAATAATGGTTTACAATAGATTTGTCACTACCTTTATGTAGGGGAAGCACAGATGCATATGGACGAGATGTACATAAGTTTTCCGACCTTGAATATAAGTAAAGCTTTTATAGGATAGGGCTTTCATTCACAAGGTTGTGTGAGTGGGCTATTCTATAACTACATTTAATATTTACAGACAGTATTAATGCTGCTGTTACAGATGAGGTGTTTATATGAAGTATTTTCATTTCGTTTGTGCTTCTAAACGGACTCTAATTAGAATTTTGGGCTCCGTGTAAACCCAGTTAGTGTCACAGGAGAAGCTACTCTACAGTGCTCTACAGGCAACACCTGATGGCTAAAAGGGAAGGAAGTGGAGGTCAGGAAATGTGGGATGTGAGGGACCTCAAACAAGAAGCAACAAGAAGCATTTTGTTTATTTTTGGGGTACTTTGATGTGGTTTTGACTAAGAGCACCATAGACTGTAATGCTACAGGCTAATGTAGCCAGACAATATCATTGCTGCTCTGGTTGTATGGAGATGACAAAGAAAGTAAAATCATTTTTCTACTGTACTGGTGGTGAATAGATAATGATACTTTTAAATGAAATGTTGCATTTGCAGAGTTGTTCCAATTCCAATACCAGGATCAGAAATGTCTCCAATACTGTCGAAAATGCTGGCATCAGCATTAGATTGTTAACTTTATTGTCTGATTGGAAACTCTTTTTCACATACAGTACAGTGGCATGCCTCAAACATAGAATACACATAACATTGAAACCCCTAAACTATCCACCGATACCTATCAGCATCCCTTGACATTTACCCCCTGTGTATTTGTCATGAAGACGTTTCGCCTCTTATCCAAGCGGCTTCATCAGTTCCTTACGCTTCGGTCTGACTAGTCCCCACTAGTCTGTCTAGTGGTAGCCTGAAATATTTCCAGGGGTGGCCCAAGTGGGTAAGTGGAAAAAGTAGGATGAGCTGCAGCAGCAAACTCTGGAAACTGTCTATTAAGTTATTTTGGTAAAGTTTTATTGCTCTATTTAAAATAAATGGCTTTCATTTGCTGTATTCATTCATGTTTTACAAAGGGTTTAATATGAGCCAGGCCTTACCACCATGATAATCATATCACAGCCATGCAGGTCATTTTCAGAATCAGGTTTTTATTGTCAATTAGGTAAGAAACATACACAATATTAAACAGTCCTAGATCATATAAGAAAGAAATATACAGGATGTATCTCTGGTCAGTGCTGACACCATCTCCACCCTCACTCCAACTGAGCAGTGAGCTCCTTCTGCTCTTACATGGAGGCTGAGTAGCTCCTCATCTCTCACTTCTTCTATGCCTCCCTCATGTCTACTGTGCCTTCCTGTACAGTGTACAGGATGCAGCTGGATCTCTTTGATTAAGGTGCCAGGATAAACACTATTTGTTTCAGAAGACTTCCTTTAAGAAATAATAAAACCGAAACTAGACGCTATATTGCACAACCACAAAACCTTACACCATACCAGTAAAGCAACAGCAAACTCAACTGCTCAACTCCATAAAGTCTCGTTTTTAAATCATGTTTTTGTATCAATACAGTCTCACAAGCCAACATTTTTCTGTGTGCAGGGTAGCAGTTTCTACATATAAAAACACAGGTATAGATATGTATTCTGAACATAACAAACTATCAGTACTAATGAGGGAGAAAAGTGTTTTTTTCTCAGACAGGAGGCTGTTGCACAAAAGCAAAATGAAGAAATGCAGGATAACTGGAAATGGAGGCTTGACAAAGTAATACTTCCAGATAGACAGAGATGAATCTCTCTCTCTCTCTCCCTCTGTCATGAGATAAAGCTAGAAAACAGTCCTAACTGAAAATAAGAACATGCCCTTTGTGAAGAAATGTAATGTAACACAGGTCATGTGGGGGTGGTGAGAGCTCTGTGCTGCAGGGTGCTGAACTCTGGGACCCAGCTGTCTGCACATGATCTTTTGTCAGTATTCATAAAATGCACATACCAACATCCATACAAGGACCATTGTGAAGACAGAAACATAGTAGGATTTCATGTAACAGAATAGAATAAAACTTTACCATAGAATTCATAAAACTCCATAGAATCATACTTAAAATACATAAGATAAGTAAGGTATAAAATATTTGGGATAAAAGTCTTCTTATAAATATCATCACTTGCCTAAGAACTGTAGCTTCTTGTTCAAAAGCTCAAACTGTCCAGAGAGAGGATGAGAGATGTCAGTGTTTTCTTCTTCATCCTGTCAGTGATCAGCTGGTTCAAGAATCACTGGTCTCATTAAATTCACCTGTGCTTCATCAACCTGTAGTAAAAAAAAATCTTTAGCTACAATTGAAAAAACTTAACAATATATCTACAGTATTTTAATGCAGGCTAATATAACGAGGCAGGATATATACAGACATGCCTTTTTGTCTTGTAACTCTAAGGGACACACACACACACAATGGAAGTGGGGCCAAAACAGAGCCTATTTTGGTAAATTAGCCTCTTCAAGTGTCACCCACTGTTGGCCATTTACCAAATGAACAAGTCCCCCCAAACAATAAATTATCTGTTTTGATTCATGTTCACTATTTAATTAACTCAAGTTATTACGGCTGGAACCCACTTAACACACACTTTGCCAGGAAATACTGGAGTCAAAATTGTTCACACACATGACTCAGTATAGTTAGATGACAGATCCATGAGTCAGTGTACTTATGGGAATAACAGAGCAAAAAGCAGAATTGGTAAAAACAGAGTTCGTTCACTCTCACGTGGATGAGGGAAACAAGCTGAGTCTTTAGTTACGGTTCTGGTTTTTGGGTTTCACAGTGAAACACTCAGCTCAGAATGAAACCTCTATGTCCTTTTAATCAGGCACTAATGTAGATGGACCCACAGAGCAGAAGAGTTCAAATATTTAATCAGAAATATGTCTTTACACAGGTAATTAGTCCAACAGGTACAGGTATCCAAATCGACAGACAAAACAGTGAGTATAGGCAAAGCACACACGCTAGAAGCTAAATACAAAGAAATGCTGGAACACTCACAAGTAAAGATGTGGTGCAGAAGGAGCAGAAGACACAGACCAAATACACTAGGGGAGGGAAGACGATCGCTGTGTTTCAATTCTGGATCTGACTCTGCATCCTCATGAGATCGCATTTTGAGGTCAGTTACGCCACAACACGGCCATGCTGAAAATCACATCCTCAAACACGTCCTCGTTTTACCTCATTGTGGCATTTTCTGAGGATGGATCGCTACTATCCGAAGCAACCTCTTATATCCCAAGATGCTTTGCGCACCGCTGCTCAGAAAAAAACTGAAAAAGAGAGGAGAGGTAAATGATGGATAGAGTGAGAGAGCAGGAAGAGGAGTGAGAGGCTCTTCTCTCTGCTCCAGAGGATGATGGACCAATGTTAGCTGCACACAGCTGTGAATATTGTTATATTATTATATGGCATAGAGTTGTGTATAGCTACATGGCTCTGAAGTTATAGATAGCCTACCGACCCAGATGTGGTTCAGATGTAAGATGACATGGTTCTGAGTGGAGAGTCTGGTCTTGATGTGTGTGCAGATGAGTGTGCAGTTATGCATTTATATTCTGTGTTTAGGTAAATGCAGAGTACTTTCAACAAATGTTGGGAAAAACTATGTAAAACTTTTAAAATGTTTTCTCAAAATGTTTTAAGTGTTGTTTGGTGATTTGTTGTTTTAGTTTTGTTTTCCCCAAATTGTCATGTCATTGTGTTTTTCAAGTATTCATCCCAAAACTTCCACATCATGAATATTTAATTTGCCTTCTGCTTTGACTTATATCATATATACCTGTTTACCTGACCTAAATAAACAGAAATGACTCAGAGTTTCAGGTACTTTCCACCTCTACTATCAGTAAACAAATCAATGAACATGAGCATGTGATAAAACCAACAACTTGTGACATACATGCAATGACACACCTGACACATAAAACTGTAAACGATATATTCTAGACTTGAATATACTAACCATGGCATAAAGAATATTACAAGGCACTATCATTCATTATAATGTAGAACTAAATCTGTAAGTAGAGTGAAGGCAGTACCAGACTTTATTCTTATTACACCGAACGCAAGAGAAAAGATCTATACAAGACTGAAAATGAAAGTCATCTCAGGACAAACACGCCCACACACTCACGCACGCACGCATGCACTCACGCGCGCACGCACACACACACACACACACACACACACACACCCCCTGTTCTACTACAAAAAGAGAAACACATATCAAACAGAGAGGAAGCAGAAGATTTAACAGCAGATTTCAATTGAACTGCTCTGTGGTTATCAGCTGGTTCTGCCTCCTTATTCTAAGATCAGATGAAAGTCAGCTGACAGTGTGACTAGACATATTAAATATATCATTCCTAAACTACATCTCAACAGTACCATTTATGGATTTTTACACAAATTGGGATGTACATGGGTGTGTGTAAAATTTCCAAACTGAGTGAGTCCCATTCATCTGCTGACAATGGGAAGTTTCTTCTGAGTTTAAGGCCTGTATGTACAAGCATGATATGTGATATATTAACTAGCTTGTTGTAAATGATTCACCAGTATGACGCTACCACAAGTATGATCCTGAAACTTGAAGCTTCCAGTGCACAAACACTGAGATTGGACTTTTTAATGAAACAGGAGACATGCTCTCTACTTTAATGATCTATATCTATATCAAGTGCATTTACGATATTTCCAAATCCACTTCTTCTAGTTTGATGCTTTATAATGGTGGCCAAGGGAGGTGCATAGTTCAAATATGTTCAACTCAAATCTCTTAATCATGGGTGTGTTTTGGGTGTAGTAACCAAATGTACCAAATGTAATCTCCTATTCCCTTTAGAAGCCTGATCCTCCTACACTTTGGAAAGCTAGGATCCATCTGGGGCTGATGTAAATATTTTTTCTATCCACCACCCACATTATTTAAATATCAAATTACTTGAAGCCATCTGTGCATGGGTGTGTCAGCCTCCTCAGTTACTAAGTCTGACAAACAACCTCTATATACACACACAACATGACTTATGCTAGGACAGCTCTTCCTACTGAACTTTTGTCCAATTTTTACAAAGCATCAAATGAAGTTTCTGACAGAAGTAGGCACAAAGGGCAGCAGTATGCTTTCTAAGAGTACAGAACAGAGGTGAAACGTAATTGTCAGATTCAAGTCAACCTAAAAATCTTTTAAACAGAAAGAAGAGAAGAGACCAATTATTAGGTTTTTACTTGCGAGGAGAACGGAGAGAGTGTTTAGTTATAATCTCCAACCCACTCTAAAGCACTCTTCCCCAAACCCTCTTTATTCATATTAAGGTCTTCCCTAGTTACAGAGAGAGTCATCTTACCCTGCTTGGGACAAAAACAGTTACAAAGCAAAGGAATGTAAAAAGTATACTTCCACTTTTAGTTAAATGGCAGAAAAACAAGTTTGTATGATAATCACTTCATGCCCTGCAAGGCCTGAACATATGATAACTTATGTACAGGTTATTCCCACAGTAATGTACAAAAAGCCATCCAATAGAGGCCAAAGCATATTAGTCACAGTCCAAACATGAACCACTGTATAGCCTGCTAATGGAGATAGAGGCTGGGTGTAAAAAGACTAAGTTATGTTGCATGTGATGGAGGACTGTGACTGGACCATTAAGCCTCTAACTGGTGTGCACATTCAAACACTGGATCCAGAGCCATTTAACCATTTATTTTGGAGTGGTGAGGACAGAGGATGGCGTTGTAACGGATGATTTCTGTGCAGTACAACAAAAATATATAAAAACATACTGTCACATGTAAACTAACATCAAATCAAACATGATTAAAGTTTAGGCATTTAAAGCAGGACATTACATGTGAAGGAATAAATCATACTCTGTTTAAAGAAACT
>JANJYQ010271674.1:0-10625 GCA_024605255.1 Rastrelliger kanagurta | reverse complement strand
GTAGAGTCGAGCCGAGTCGAGTCGAGTAGGGCCAAGGCGAGCCGGTGGAAAAGGGCCATTAGCAAATACAGTGTTTACAGTGCCATGTCAGCAATTAATCTTTTCCAGTTGTTTAGTAAATAGCTTTTGAGCACCAGAGCTTTTTTATTGTTTGGAATATGTGTATATATATACATGTGTGTTATATTAATGTTGCAATTCTTCTGTTTTCCCTGCAGGTGGCAGAAGAGGAATATCTTATTCAGGAGCTAAGAAAGATTGAGAATAGGAAGAAAGAGCGAGAGAAGAAGGCCCAGGATCTGCAGAAACTCATTAAAGCAGCTGACACAACTACAGAGTTGAGGCGAGCTGAAAAGAGGGTTTCCAAGAAGAAGCTCCCACAAAAAAGAGAAACAGAAAAACCGGTAAGCACAGACACAAAACAAATGGTCTAAAGCATGACTAAATGTTAAGAGGAAAGGCATGTTTTCAGTTGGTCATGTTCATGACTGTGCTTACTCAGTGTAATGAGTTGAAATATTAGTTAGGAAAGCAGTCATGATCTTTTTGAATTCCATCATTTTACCTTATTTTTGATTGCATTACTCAAAGAATGTGAAGTAGTTCTCACACCTTAATAATGTTCATCTCGTAAATATTATTTCAATCCTTTGACATCTCTGGTTTATCCATGTCTCTCATCAGTCGTTTCTTCTTCAGGCTGTACCAGAAACAGCAGGCATCAAATTCCCTGATTTTAAATCTGCAGGAGTCACACTACGCAGTCAGAGGGTGAGTTTTGCTATGTGTGTTAAGGTATTGTAAAAACCAAAAGGATATTCTTGAGCACACTTCTGCTTAAAACTTCAACTTGGCTTTCAAATATCCATAGGGAACTGAGAACACTGATTGAGGCATGGTTAGTCCCATAGCTTCTGATTAGGTTCTGTATCAAGAAATTGTATTTCTCTATTTGGAAAATGATAACTCAGCCCTGATTTCTGGAAAAACAAGAACCTTTGAGGAGCTTGATTTTTTTGTTATTAAAGCCAGTTGACTTTTACTTGAATAGTATTTTAGCCATACCTGACCTCATAGTTGATGTATCTTAACTGCTAAAATGTTTGATTTGAACCAGCTATCTCTCATTAGCACAGTGATGATTAATTATGTTAGTGGCTAGCTAATATTTGTGAGACCTAGCAAAGGGACTCTTATTCATCTTCAAGACTGATGAGGAGCTGCCGCTCTCTATGGAAAATGCATTAACACGGCTAAAGAGTGGAGTCCCCCTCTAACTAATCAGTCAGACAGAGTTCAGTGAATAAAAACATTTTGATCTGGCTCGCTGAAGTGCATTTCATACGAATTAAAAGCCCCAAGGTGGAGCTGTTTATCTTCATAGCCACCTTAAATCACACCATTATCTTATTTTTCCAATGAATTAATGATCTTTTGCAAGGCTTCCAGAAAGGTGAATCTGTTACAGTTACATTAGAGACATCTAGGTAGTATTGACGTGTGTGTGTTTCAGATGAAACTGCCAAGCTCAGTGGGCCAGAAGAAGATTAAGGCAATTGAGCAGATCCTGATAGAGCAAGGAGTGGGTGAGTAACTCTAATCTGCAACAGGACCTGCAGATCCATACTTGGATTTTGTTTGTTTAGTACTGTTATCTGACACAGCAGGATAACAAATATTAAAATTTCATAGCCTATATTTTGAAGACACATTGTAGTGCCAAAACATCTACATAAAGCTTCTCAGAGGTCCTATCTTTATCAGTTTTTTTGCTAATCAATTTTTGCTCGCTTCATGTCTGTTAATCCAGATCTTAACCCCATGCCAACGGAAGAAATTGTCCAGATGTTTAATGAGTTGCGTAGTGACCTGGTGCTGCTCTATGAGCTGAAGCAGGCCCACAGCAATTGTGAGTATGAACAGCAGATGTTGCGTCATCGCTATGAGGCCCTGCTGAAGGCCGGGGGGGGAGGTGGATGTGGCGGGAGTATAGGATTTGGATCAGCTGCCACACTGCAAGGTGGGGATACCAATGCTACCAACAGCACCTCAGCATCCACAGCAAGTGGGGAAGTCCAGACCTGGCCCAGCGCAGATGACATCAAGGTGGAAGCAAAGGAGCAGATCATTGATGTGGTAGGAGCGCCACTAACCCCCAACTCAGTAAGTCTACTGTTAGGGGTGTAACAATTCATCTACTAGATTGATACATTGATTTATATTCCTACGATACAACTACATTGATCTGTGCTCGGCAAGTTGGCCTTCCGGACGACATTTCGATCTAACATTGATTTAAAAGGTAATAAATCGATTAAATTGATATTAGGACATAGCATATTGAGTTTAAGCATGGCAGACTTTATATGGACGTTTTTTTTTAATTATAAAGACGTTAAACATTACTCGATTCAGTCTGCCTGTCTGACGTCATCACCGTGCACCAGCAGACACACAGCAACAGGTCCACTGAAGTACAGAGGAGAGCAGCTAACAGGTAGCCTCTAGCTCTCAGACAGAGTCCGTTGAATGTGTGTCTGTTAATATATATATATATATATAAAGTCCAGATGCTAAGTGGGTGACAGAGTTGCTCGCCTGTAAACGACTACATGA
Source organism: Rastrelliger kanagurta (assembly GCA_024605255.1). Classification (NCBI taxonomy): domain Eukaryota; kingdom Metazoa; phylum Chordata; class Actinopteri; order Scombriformes; family Scombridae; genus Rastrelliger; species Rastrelliger kanagurta. The sequence goes on along the minus strand of JANJYQ010271674.1, from coordinate 8,009 downwards.
GATTTTGTGATAGCTTTATTAGCGTAGCATATCTTGTAATGTGAGGAAGTCACCAGTTAACACTGTTATGCCACAACATCACAGCGAAGCTTAGGAGAAGGCATGGTCACAGTAAGTAAATTCAGATTAATAACATGTTATTTAGGCTATTTAATGATTGATTCACGGCAGTTATGTTCACAGCCAAATTGAAATTATTTCAAATACAAACTTTATTTTTCCCTGGTCAAAAAGTTATGAGTAGAAAATAAAAAAGGATCTTCTTTTCATATTTAGAATAATAAAATATGAAATCAATTGCAAATAGAAACTTCAGAGAGTGGATGTTGTCATCAAGGCAAGAGCAGTAAAGATCATTGATAGTGCAAACCCCCCCCACCCCAAATAGTCTATTGAAAATATTGAAAATGAGGCAGAAAAGATTAATTTGTTAATCAATCAATCAATCAATTAATTCAACCTTAAGTGTTGGTTATGCTTTATTCAAATAAAATGTGAATGCATTCAACATTAATTGTTGTTTATTTATATCCAAAATTAATTTATACCTGACTTCCTTACAAGAAACATCAGGAATGTAGGAAACTTCACCTGCACTGTCCACTATCCAGATTTTTTTTCTCTGGTTGGATTTTTGGCTCAAAAGTTACTGAATTAATTTCAAATCCCTAAATCGGATCGTTCTCAACGAACCAATATCGTCATTGAATCAATTGTTGTTAAAATGAATCGTTACACCCCTATCTACTATGTTTTCTACCCTGGTACAAAACATATCACAGCTTTTCATATGAAAATATTTCATATTTTTAAACAGATCATATGGCAGATCTGCAATCTAAACATTATTGAAACTTAAAGGCCATTTTATAAATGCAAACTATTATTGGGAAAGACAAGAGTGGTCAAAAGCCTAATTAAGCTAGACTGCTGATGGAGCATGTCAGGATGTTGCATTTAGAGATGTAGTATATCACAGGATTACATAACCCTGAAACAAAACTTACAATTACATCCTTCCTTAACAACAGATATATTCATTTTATTTTCTAATCCTGTATTCAAGCACCCTGTTGACAGTGATAGTGGCCAGTGAGGAATCCGGTCCTTGTCATTGTACTAGTAACTCCTGCTGATTTGGGTGCCTCTGCAGAATACAGTAGGATCTAGCTAAACTGAGTGATCTGTGCTGAGCTGGTATATAACAACAAGCAGATGGTGATGCCATGCGTATTGGTTGGAGACACATGGCTGTCTACACCCTCCAAAAGCCATCAGTGGGAGTCAGAAGTGACAGGAACAGCCATGCACAAAAAATTGGGAGAAAAGGAGTGGGGAAAAACAGAAATTGATGCACTTGTCAAGGGTTAGACCACTGCACATCTCCCCTTATGCTGTTTTAACCACGGGGAGTCTGTCATACATTGAACAACATTCACTATTCATGGACAACTCACTTGGCAGTCTGGCAAGCATGCTGTAGAAATATGAGTGAGCACAGATGCTTTGTCCTCTCACAGCATGCAGTGGCACAGAATGTGAATCTCTGTCAGTCCTTGATGAGATTGTTTTGTGTGTCACATTGCAGCGCAAACGTAGAGAATCGGCATCCAGCTCCTCACCAGTGAAAAAAGTGAAAAAGCCTTGATGAGGACAAGAGAACCAGCTGACGTACGGTGGAGGAGATGCTATAAATTTTGTGTTTAGACAAGAGAGACACGGATGGAGCAGCATTTTGTTGTCCATTTATGTAGAAACACCATGGACAGGACATACACACAGACACAGCTACAGCTACTGACTGGACCTCTCCAACTCCTCCCCATCTGGCTTGCCTACCAGTACATTGACAAAGGCAACGACTGAGTGACATTTCATTCCATTACAGCTCTTCTCCTTGCTTCCATCAAAGCTCAGCCTTAGATGAGGCAAGATCAACTGTAAATTGCCAGGCCGAGCTAATCAGGACACGGGGAAGAAGGTTGGAATGGCTTGGTAATTGAAATGAATTGGAATGAAAGAAGAGACTCTGGGAGTGGGAGGACCTCAAGCTGCAATGCTCATTTGACCCATATAAGGTTTTTTCTGTAGCCTAATCATACCATAGTGTTTACTGGAAATGTGTTTTTGTCTTTGCCTGTTGTACCGGCTCCCTCTCAACAGAGTGTATCTTTCTTTCTCTTGGATACTGCTTTCATCTTTTATGCGTTCTCTGTGTGGACTATTGGGGAAGACTTGTGTTGTTTGTCCTCAGGTGACCTTGAAGATGCTTTCATCAATGATTCAATAAACCTCATTGTTTTGTTTATTTTTGCCACATGTTATGCATGCTTACTCCACAGCAGTACCTTTCACATTCCAAGATTTTTCAGACATCTTGGAGAAAATTAGTGTTGAATATACATTTGCCATGGAAATTGTAGGATCATGACATTCTTACCTCACCTGTCCTTTAAGTTAAGTGACAGCTAATGACTTCATTAATATGATAATTAAGCAGTGATCATTCTTTGGTTGGCACAGCCATGAAAACTTCATTAGGTTCCCTTCCCATATTATTGCTAATTGCATGTCAATTATGTCGTTTAGCCTACTTAGACATTAATGTCTATGCAAATTTTGAATATGTTTGCACAGAAGGGTGCACTGTGATCTGAGTGTACAATATGTGCATAAAATCTCAAGGAGGAAAAAGTATATTAAGTGCTGCAATCTTCACATGAGTTTAAAATTACTTTGGCATTTTTGATGTTCTTCATTACATCTCTAGCAAAACTGGGTTTCATACAGTGCATTTTGGATTACATATGTTAAAAGTTTTTAACTTCTGTTCAAGTGTAATTTTGGTGATTTATTTAAACAAAAGAAACTAGTTACTCAAAAATTACTAGATTTTTTAGATTTTTCTATTACTTTTGTTAGTCTTGATCTTCCCCAACTTCAAACTGCTAATTTCCTATCAAACATTACAGCATTCCCAAAATGTATCATCACCACATATTAATTTACAGCTTTAGTAAGTGGCGCTAAGGTTTCAGAAGTAAAGCCATCCACACACTAGGCTGTTTGATTGAGAGAGAAAGAAAAAGAGTGAGAGAAGGCAAGTAAACATGGGTAAAATGGATTCTTGGTGTCTATATTTCATGTTGAAAATTGGCTCATAAATCCAGTGGTTTGATCTATGGAACCCGTCGTTGCTTGAAAAAACCTCCGTAAATGTGTAATTTCTCCCTTGACAGAACACAGCCGAAAGGCTATCTTTCTTTTGCTTCCTCCTCCCCTCTCCCGTTCTTCTCTGTCTCTCATTCTCGCTCCCTCTCTCTACCAGCCTGGTGTTGGATTAATGCTCTGCTCTCTTCCCCTCTCTCCTTTCATGCTCCTCTGATATCTTCCTTTCATCACTAGTCATCCATTTATCAAAACTGGGGCTTGTATCTCTCAATATCAAAACCTATCTCAAGTTATATGGTAGGTATCTTGTAAGATGGGCTTCAAGGAGGTGGAGGTTATTAATAAATACTAGTCTAAATTGAAAATAGGTGTGAAGGGATGCATCACCAGCCATGTGTGAATGATAAAGACCCCAAGCAACCCACATCTAACTGCCATGAGCTCCATCCTACAGTTTAGGAGGTTCTACAGCACTGATGTGAAAAGCATGAGGCAAAACACCATAGCGGAGTGTCTTATAATGTGTTTGTGATGGCATTGAGATGGGATCTCTTTATCAAGGCCAGACTGAGGCTTTAATCATGGCCTAAAAGGTGTGCTGGCTGTTTATCATAATTGAACTGTATCCAGGCTAATCGCTGGCATACGTCACTGTCGAGTGGTCGCTCGGCCGCACCAGCAGGCAATGGTGGTGGTGGTGATTGAATACACAGTTAAGAGAAAGGATGTGTACTGAGGGACATAAGGCAGGAAGAGACAGGTAATAGCAGATGTGATAGAACCCTGTTCAAATACATCACACCTTGAGGTAATCGCTGATGTGACAATGATTAGATTGTCAGTGCCTCCTTTCTGTGGCACAGTGCTTTATACCCATCATGTCACATGCAATCATTGATTACTACAAGGGGAAGATGAAGGAACAGCGCAATAGCAGTGAAAGTACTGTTGCTAGATACTTTTCCTCCTAAACACAGGATTTAGCACATGCTATATGGGCTATAACAAATGCTCAAAACAGACTTTCACCTCTATGCCCATATTTCATCTACATGTCTCTCACTTTGACTTTATCCTCCTCCAGTATTTAGGTCACCTTGAGGGAGAAAACTTTTAATCATTGTTCCACATCAAATTCACCTGTGCCCTCTGGGACACTGAGCTGCAACAAAGAGGAGGGGTGTTGAAACCGGAGGTTGAAAAATCTGAAGTGCCCAAAGGGCTGGACAGTGGAAGTCATTTCCACTGGATTTTTTGCTTATAGGGGGAAGACCTGCTACAACACAAACCCAATCACTACCACTAAACAGTGCTTACAGCAAGGCATTAACCCCACTGTCCACTCTCCACATTAAAGCCTTGGGGAGGCAGAAGAGAGTGGAGTGGAGTAGAGCGGAGAGACTGGGACTAAATCTAGACTTCCTATTCCACGGTACTGTGTGGCTCTTGGGAACATCTCTGGTCAGGTGTTGTTGTCTTTCAAGGTGTCCTACCTTGGAAGAAAGGCATGTAGTGGAGTGTTAATGGAGGAACAGGTACTGTCACAAACACTGAGTGAACAAAAGACTAGGACAAATTTGGCTTAACTGGTGAATGTGTGTGAGAGTTGGTTTTTGGTTTTGTATATTGAAAGCACAAAATATACTATATAAGCCCCATTATTAGAACTGATTTTAAAGATGGTTAATTCTGACATTGTTAAAATCTAATTTTGTTTGAGTGTGTAAATCTAAATTCCTGACGTGTCAGTACAGTTTCACTCTCTTTTTAGGTTTCTTTTATGCATCACTAACTTCTAAAAACTCTTAACGGCCATTTTTTGTTGTGCTTGTATCTGTACCCACATATGTGGACCTTTATATTGTCTGTATTGGCATACATGATGAAGAGAAAGAGACACATCAGATTGTGTTCAGGTTGGTGATGTGATTGCAGGCTGACTTTAAACCCTGGTTGGACAAACCTAGGTCCACTCTGTACCATCAGTCCTCAAACCCGTTTGATTTGTCAGTGAGCGATAGAGAGGCCTCTAAACTATATCTGGAGTTACCTTCGCAAAGCAGTGCAGTGAATGTCATTTCTCCTCCTTTTACCTGCACAAGCACCATTCTAACAAAGAAAAAAAAATCCAATTTACCATGTGGATCCACAGCTGTCACAGCTGGGGAATTGAACATTACCCATAACTCACTAGGGGTGCTGAGCAGGTCAGTGAGCGGTAGGGATGGCAACATCACTCTAGGGTGCAATAACAAAGGATTTTAACCTCTGACCCCTTCACTGGGGCCGCTGGCAGAACATCCTCCTCACTAACAGCAGCTTTCATCAAGCTGGTTAACAATCTGTGGTTGAGTTGATGACTCAACTTACCTGTACATATCTCATTCATTACTCAAAATTCTCCCTAACACAAACAGGAAGACATGGGGAAATATAAGTGCGAATGCAATATTTTCCACCCTGCTGGGTCTGGAGCAGTCATTGTGATACTCCATAGGGAGTTTCTGGTATCCTGTAGCTGCTAGCATCCTGGTGTCATCACCCACACAGGCTGACTGCTTGCCTGGCTGGCCCGCCACCACCAGAGCCTCAATTACCTGACTGACGTTTCATTAGCGCCTGCAGCTGATCCCGTGGCTGAGAGGCAGCGGGGCGCAAAGGAGCATGGAGCGAGAGAGAGAGAGAGATGGGGGGTGGAGGCTTTGACGCATTACATTCTCATGCGCTGTAAGTGTCACAGCTCTGAGTACAGCCACACAGCCACTCATTACTTTGCAGTCATTTAGTACATACTCTTATTGAACTGGACTATGTCTATGCTAAAATAGAGCTGACTAGGTTTTTATATGACTGACATTCACAGACCTGTCTTAGATTGTTTGGAGCAACTGAGAAGCATGAGCAGTTGTAGGCATGAACATGTAAGTGATGTAAGACATGATATGAGACAAATCAATCTGGTAAGTGTTCTCATTGTGTGTTTTGTTGTGTTTATGTTTACATGAGTGGAACTGTATATGTAGCTTGTTCTGTATTGCATATACCTGAGTTTGTGTGTGATGTGTGTGGTCTCTCCATCCTTGGGGTTAGTGTAGGCCATGTCTGACATGATCCAGGGCAGAGCTGAGGGGGCTTAGTGAGACCCTCGGCCTGAGCCTCTCCACAGAGCCCACGCTTGGCTGGCCTCTACTTCCCATTTGTCATCCTGGGCCAGTAAGACCCCCGGAGAGATTAGGGCAGAGCAGAGAGACTGGAGGAGTAGCAGGAATAAGAGGATCAGTTAAGCTATAAACACAGACAAGTTTGTGTCTCTCACCCACTCTGGCGCAGTGACAGTGCTGTCAAAAGTTCACTCTGTGCTGTACATCTTCCTTTAAAGGACACTGCAACGCCTGTATACGCCATACTTCTTGTGTCAGCAAATACCACAGGTGTAGGCACTCCTACCATTCCGTTCAAATGCTGCGATTGCTATGAAAAGTGGGTTTGAGTTGGACATTAAACAAAACTGTATCAACCCCCACTGACCTAAGTTAATGAACCATGACCTGATGCAGAACAGAAAATGCAATGGTTTGCCTATAATTGGAATTCTGTAACACAAAGACCATTAGTCAAATCCTGAGACCTTCTTCATTTCCATATTTTTGAATATTCTACTTAATTATGCAAAGGGTAAAGTGAGGTAGTGGAGAAGTTTTAAGAAAGCCTCATAAAGTCCTTATTAAGAGCAGAGGGGATTAATGACAGTTAATATGAGGGCAATCAAACACTTAATGCAAAGGCCCTCCTGCAGGCAAACAGTATTTAAATGAGTCAATTAGACATTCATTATCTACAAGCCTATAAGTGGAGTCAGATCTGCATAAATGTTAGTGTAGCAAATCATTCCCTTCAAAAAAGGAACTAATGAAATATTAAAAAACTTAACAACTTAGACATGGAAAATGTACAAATATTGATTGCTAGAGGGCTGGTTACATGTTGTCATCAAGTCAGGGGAGAATGTGAGATATCCACTGGAGATTGTCTCATAAATCATAATTATCGAGTTAGCATGATCTCTCCTCCCAATTAACTATGTAGCATTGTTGGAGTGGAATGAGAGAAGGGAAAGGGGGAAGCCCTCGAATTGTCCATTATGAAATCACATCAAATCCTATGCATGAATATCTCCATTTTTCCTGTAACTTCCCCTAAATTATTGTCATGCTAACAAACCACCATAAAATAAGTAGATATACACAAAAACATACATATTCTGCAGAGGATGACTTGAATAATGTACCAAACTATGCATATATATCATTGTCAGGAGGTCCTCCCTCCTCCTCCTGCTATCTTCTTTTCTTTCCCTTTCTCCATGTCTCAGCCTCTACTCTTGTCAGTTGCCCCAGCACACAATTACTGTGTGTGATTGCTATCAGGCGGGACGGTCGGGGAGGCTCCCAAATTAGGGCCTAAATAGGATTTCCTACATGGCGAAGGGCACAGGCCTGGACATGGTAATGAAAGCCTATACATCACAATCAGGCCGACAATCCTATTCATACTGCAACACATTACTCTCACTCCTCATAATTATAGAGGGGTGACAGACGGGCCTGTGAGGCATGGTGGAGGAGGTGCATAAGTGGGGAGGAGGAGGCTTAGGATGGTGGGGGTGTTACAGGGAAGGTGGCTGAACAGTGCCGCAGTTAGTTTCAAGTGGCTTGTTCTCTCCACTTCTGTGATCTCTTGATACCTGGAGTAACCGGATTAGGAGGGAGTCCACTGGGTTCAATTCTACATAGTTCAAGTGTGTGGTTCTGCTACCTATAGATCTGTGTGATTACAGA
>JANJYQ010270970.1:352-11305 GCA_024605255.1 Rastrelliger kanagurta | reverse complement strand
TTGACTGCTTTTACTGCTACACACTACAGCAAGGACACCACATCAGTTTCAGCATCAGTATAATTCACATTACATTTCCATTGTAGGCACTTAAGTCAGTGCTTCTCATCCAAAGCGATTTATAATGGGAAGGTTGAGGTTCAATGTCTTGTTCAATTGCACTTAAACAAGGTGCATTGCTGTTGATGGACATGCACTGTGGCTTTTTGAGTAGCATGACCAGTCTATTGATTACAGGGCAGGGCACAATGAAAGCAATATTTCCACAATATCATGCAGACAACACAATAGCTCTTCAATAAACACTACAATAGGGATAGATCTTCAATAGAGACTAACAAACGCATGATCTTTGAGGCCGATACAGATCAGATAACTCTTTTTTTATAGATTTATTGATCAACTGAAAAAACGGTAAACTAATTAAATAATTGATAGTCATTTTTTAAGTAAATGCAACCAATATTTTCTTCTAGCTTCACAATTACAAATTACTATTAATTTGTTTTTTCTTATGAGATTGTCAGAATTGACAGAAGGGGGATAAAAGCTATTTCACTTCTGGCAATATGGAAGAGCATTCCTCTATATTCTGACATTTTATAGACTTAATGACTTAATTGAATACAAGAATCTCCTTATTGTACTTAAATATATAACATACAAACATGTTTCAGTGTAGATATTTTATATATGAAAGACAAAATTTTATATCATTATCAACAGTAACGGTAAATATGAGATTACAGTTAATCCTGAAATGTAAATGTCATTGAAATTCAAATCCTTGAAATCATAATTATGAACCACTTTTGGTTGATTTTGACTTTCCGATGCTCAAGAATCAATTTATCTATCACACGCTCAAATTGTTGGTTATGGTCTTTTATTCAAGCATTTAATTTACATTGAAACAGTCAATTGAAACAGATTCAAATCCAATCCTAATGGTCATTTATGAGCTTCAAATGTATGGTATTGTTGGGTTAGACAGTGTAATATCATATGAATTCTAATGCTGATTTCATTTAGCAAATTACATAATTGTAAAGTCACTCTGCTTTGATTTGCAAGCTCTGAATCTCTGAACAGCGTATAATTTTTGATAACGATACACACTATAACACCATACTACTGCCTTGAAGCTTCATTTTTCCAATAAGAGCTGCAGTCTTTTTTTCACAGAACAGCATCTTTGTCTCTACACCGTTTGGATTTTCACCCTGCTTAACACAGCCCAGCAACACTGAGCTTTATAGGCTTCTTGAAGGGCGTCTGGCAGTCAAGGCGGAGGTGATGTCCTGCTGTGGAGCTTCATCAGCGAGCCGCCCTCCAATAAAAACTTCAAAGATGTGTCGTTTAGCAGGCGGAAATGGGATGTGAGAGGTGGGATGGGATCTTGGCACGGCTTCTCTCTCCTCCTCGGGGATAGGGCGGCAAAATCAGGATTTGACTGCTGACGGTGCCTTGGAGGGAGTCAGAAGGGAGTGTGATGATCTCTGCTTTAGCCTCAAGACATCTGATTAAATCTCTGGATAGAACGTAATTTGTCAGTCTGCCTAACCTCACCTGCTCTGCTCTCTATGCTTCCCTCTCCCTTGTTACTCTCAATTTTTAGTTACCCATTTTGTTTGCGTCTCTAATTGTCTCCCTCTCGTGCTTCGTTTTTCCTCATCACTCCCCTCTCTTTCTCTCTCATTCAGCTCTACTTGATGCTCTACATCTTCCACTCCCCCGCCCCATACTCTCAATCATTTGCTCACTGGCTTCCTTACTACGCTCAAAGCCAACGCTCAGGACTTGTCAGTGACTCATTCATTCACATGAAAGAGGGAAGAGAGAAACGAGTCTCCTACCGTGACTGAGTTTTTAGTCAAGTGTTCAAGGAGGGACACACAAAAAAGGAGGAGTGGGAGGGGAGGGAGCTGACAGGAGTAGGGGGTGGGAGATGAAGAGAACAGAATAAGGGAAGCAATTGTGATAAAAGATGAAGATAAGAGCTGCGGCTTGTCCTCCCACTGGGGCGTCAGTTTTTCCAAGGTAGCCTCCAACTTAGACGTTGAGCACTCATATCTGGGTACCACCCGCCGGTCTTAAAGAACTTATGCTGAGTCCTCGAAAGATAAAAAAGCTTTCGGTGTCTGGTGTATTGATGGCTGTTCTGTGTGAGGAAAGGAAAGAGAAGCCTGAAAAATAGAAAAAGCTGCTTTTTTTCCCCTCAGGGCATTGAACGTTATATTTTATAATGAGAGGTATTCGATGAACAGTTAATGTCCCAATGTTCTGTACCTGAAAGCGTTTTTACCACTTACATTCAGCCTTTTTTTACAGACCTAACTGTACATATTTCTCCTCTTTTTGAACAATGATGTATAACATCAAGCATCAGTGAAATCACTGAACAAACCAACACTTCATCAATAGGACTTAAATCCAAGTCACTACTCTAAAAACTGCCACACATGACTCATTAAATTGCACTGCAGTATTTTGTCAGATTCCTTTAAGATAGATTTGTCCATTACATACATGGTGGTTTCAACCTGTTGTTACTCTTTGTCTTGGGCTGTACATTTTCACCTGTTTTGTTTATTAAAAACACTGACAGGTTTCAGACATTTTGAAAAGTCACCATGGCTCAGGGAAGACTTTGTTTTTTCTGTTAGCCACAGTCAGACTATGGGGACATCTTCAAGTCCATCCATCCGTTTCATCCATTTCCGCTGCTTATTCAACACATGAGGAAGGTCGCTGTGGAATCTAATTGAGTAAGGAAATCTAATCATCCCTCAACTCCACAATGTCCTCCAGCTCCTCCTTAAACCTGGTCTAAATCTTCTCTGAGTTCTCCTACCAGTTGGATGTGCCTGAAACAGTTTCAGAGGCATTCTAAGCAGGTGTCCAAACCATCTTAGCTGCCACCTTTCAATGTGAAGGAATAGTAACTCTTATCCAAGCACCCCAGTTATCTCTAAGTGCCCAGAAACCCTTCACAGAAAAACTCATTTGAGCTGCTTGCATCTATGATCTCATTCTTTTAGTCATTACCCAAAGCTTGTGAGCATAAGTGAGGGTTGGAACATATACTTGTTTGGGGTCTTCTGGAATGTTTCTGGTTTTTTTTTTTGCAGATGATATGGTTATGTCAGCATCACCACACCATCACCTCCAAGAGGCACTGAGACAGTTCGCAGCCCTATGTGAAACTATCAATATGAGAGTCAGCACCTATATAAATCTGTTTCCTTAGGGCTGGGGGTGAGTTGCTGCCCAAAATGAATGAATTCAAATATCTTCACTTGTTCATATCGGATATAGGATAGTGATGGATGGATTTAACAACAGCAGTAACATAGGCAAAGTACTGGACTGCTGTGGTGAATAAAGAGCTGAGCCAGAGTTTACCAGTCAGTCTTTCTTCCAACCCTCACCCATGGCCACATCTTTAAGCGTGCTTGTTGTTCTGGTTCATGCATGCACAGCAAGGGTTGGGTAAAATAGAATATAGATCACAGGTGGTGGCAATTAATAGATACAATCTCAGCTGAGCCGATTAAATAAGCATGACAACAACAGCTCAACAAATATATTAGCTGCAATAGGAAATTATATTGGAGCTGCAACATTAACATGCAGTACCGCAAATCTGCAGCCGAAGGCAGAATACACCAGCCTGTCAGAACTGGCTTGTGCTAGTTGCTGGTGTCCCTGAGGCTTCAGCCTGTGGGGACTATGAATGTCTGCATATAATTTGATAGCGATCCATCCAATAATAATAGAGATGTTTCAGCATGAACCACAGTGGTGGATCGATTTCTATTGCTAATTCATCCATAGAGCCTTGCTGTTAGCTTGGCCTTGATGTTATATGGCAAAGAAATTATGCAAATTCTGTATTCTATCAAACATGTCCCACCTTTATAACATTGTATGTAACTGACTGTAAATTACCTTGAAGTTCTTTCACACAAGTAAATTATCCTTCAAATGTACCTCTTTGCATTTTGGTTATTCTGTAAACCTATATGCCATCTGCTCGCCAGTGCGTATGTTTATTTCCATAAAATTCTTTCTTTCAAAAGCACCAAAATGCACTCACTCAGGGACTGACAGCAGAGAGAGTGTTTGCTGATATTTGTGGAGTGATGTGACATTTTCTTCAATTCAAATAGTAAAATAGAATATTTGACAGTGATGTAGGAGATGCAAAGTTAGTTGGTAAAATGTGTGAAAAACCCTCTTTTTTAGTTGCAGTTATTTCTTTTTAATGAGGAGGATCCTTGACACTAGATGCTACCCTTTTCTAAACAATGAGATGTATTCATGTGTTTGCTACATTCACCATTACCTAGGGATATTCTCACAATGGGCAGTATGCAGATAGTTCATTGCAGTGTAATAAATGTACATGCATGAAACTGTAAAATGTGGCACTGTAGGAGAAGTCAGGGAAAGGCAATTGGTGAGCGCATTAGAGAGATTGTCTTTTTCCCCCTCTGTGTTTTAAGAGCTCACCTCTACCTCATAAACCTCCAGCAACCTTCTTCGACAGAGAGACGGAGGGTGTAGGACACACTAGAGGTGAATGCTTTAATTTTATCTGTCAAAATAAATATCTCAGCTTTCATGTGTGGACAGGGGGTAGTTAGCCAACGTAGGGGTATGGTCCACCATGTGAAAAGACTTTATATTCCCCTGCAGGAACTGGAACACCACCAAATCCATGAATCAAACTACTCAAAAGTGTACATAGTGGGCTGTTGGTGTCATTCCTGTATTTGCCCTTCTATCTATTTTTCTTGTTTGCTCTTAAAGATTCAACTGCAGTGCCTCCTTCTCTTGAATGTCTTTAGTTCCTCCTCCTCCTCCTCTTCATTCTACCAACATTATTCCTCCTCCCTTCTCCACCTCCTCCTTTTTGTCTTTTCCTCATCTGCATCCACTGGCTCCTCTCCACACACTGTCTAATTTTGTAGGATGTCAAGAACAGCAGCTTTGGAGGAGGCTGAGCAAAACTCAGGAGATACTTGGCATTTATTTTTCTGTTATCTGTTGCCAGTAAATGAGAATAGTTAGTCCACCTTAAGTGAGCTTGAACATGGCCCAGCATCTGACAGAGTTTTAAACTAATTAAACTTTTAATATGCCTTTGAGCAATACATGTAAAGTTCTGTGAATAAAAATAAGAGTGTGGACATTTTATTGGGAATATTGAAACATTTGAGAAACACCTCATCTATTCTAGCAACGGTTCCTTTTAGAAGTCTGTGTCTCTCTTCTTGCATCAGCATCATGTTCTGTTGAGCATAATTATCTTAGTTTTAATATCACAATCCAAATCATATTCGTGATGTTAAGTACTCTTATGAAGCTCAGAGCAAAGTTTTGGTGTGTAGGCACATAGAGACGCCGGTTGTCAGATCCATGGAAAAGAGACCGCATACTGGTTTTTAATTAAGGATTTAAATTCACTCGTCACTCGTGCTGATTAATGGGGGTCAGCGGGCGGACATGCTGCTCCACCAGAAACATGTTGAAATGCACAGTAGGAGCATTTATTCACTGACAAATAGCCCAAACTGTACACACATTGGAGTGCTATGTTGAAAGCTATTCGGCAAACTTCAAAGTCTCACCAGCCTCACTGGACACTTGCTAAGCACACCATGCCATCAGGAGCACTGTGAGAAATCCTGTACACCAGACACCCCTCCCCCCTTCATTCGCTGATGTACAATCTGATTGCCTTTAGGCATGAGGCTAGTTTGCACAGTTTTTTGCCACAGTGGGAACTCGTACAGTTAGCCTGCCTGTCAGATCTGGAAACAACAGATTTAGAGAAATACAGCAGGGAGGGAGACATCATTATCATCTACACTTTCTGCAAATCTCAGCTGTGGCTTACGAATGCTTCTAGTTCAACCTGCATGTTGGAATACCCTCAGGCTAAAGATGCAGTTAAATGTCAAGCAAAGAAAAAGCTCCAATTACTCGTTCACAGACTTCACGATTCACATCTTTGCTTCTGAAGTTATTTCACGGTATGCAAGCGCTCCTTTCCTCAGGAAGGTCTTGTGCTGTTGTCTGTAGCGGCAGAGATGTTGGTTTTGGTGTGTTTGGTTTCTTTTATGTGTTTGCGTCATCCCTTCAGCTTTAGTGGACTTCCACCGGGCACTTGAATAAATTCCCACATTTCACACATGCATTTGGAAATCATGCATTGTTGTAGACATGTATGAAGACATGAGAACAGCTTGAAGTCATTGCTTGAAGGGACCAGTTTTTATCATAGTGTCTCTATCAAGACATAGTTATTAATGTTATTTGATAACTGTCATTTAATATTGAGTAATCACTCAATTGAAGGACATGCACAAAAGATAGCACATAAAAACTGTCACATAAAGGATCTAATTCATTTTCCATTCTCTACCACTTTTTTTGTTATCGTGCCTCTATTAAAAATGAGGATCTTGTTCGCACTTAATAACATTATGTCTTCAATATAGTCACTCATCTGTAGGAATTTGTCTGTTCCTTTGAAATGAGCGTTTAGAAAAAGCTCTTTCTAAATCTTTCAAGGTGCATGAGAGAACAATCAACAGCCTGGGAGATAAAGCCTATTTTCATGATGGATCAAAGTCCCATTGCATGCAACAAATGCTGACAGTTGATTTGAGAAGTACTTAAAACACGCATAAAGGAATGGTTGACAGGAGACAATTTGCACAACATGCTTATTTAGTTGCTTCCTTGCTGAGAGCTAGATGAGAAGATTGATGGTTTTTCGGCTCCAAATCCAGGCTCCACTAGTTCCCTGGCAAACTTGCAGTGAAGAGACTCCATGAATCCACAGTGCACGCCCAAGAAATGGTTTCGCATGTAACACAGATTGTTTTTGTGAAAATGAAACAAATGATATACCGTACATCTTGTCAGTTAGTGATCAGTAGAGGGGCTTTGGATAGAGCAGGCTAGAGGTTTTCTGTTGCTCCCAATTTTCATATTAAGCTAATCTAACTGGTTGCAGCTTCATATTTAGCACACTAGAATCTTATTGATCTTCTCATGTCACTCTGTAAATTGCATGTAAATTTAAGTTTAAAACCTAGAATGTAGGGAAAAATGCCCTCCATGACCTTGAAAAGACTCTAATTCAGCTGTTACAATTACAGTCCACACAATTTTAATGTTAAATCTTTATATGGTGCACCCTGTGTTGCTGTTTTATTTCATCACTGTCGATTTGAGTTGAGTTATATGTATTTAACCGTACTTTCATTGGTAGATGAGTTTGAATAGTGAATGTCATTTGTCAGTTTCTTCGACTTAAGTTCGTGAGTGCTTCTTTTACTCCTCTTCCTCCTTTAATGTGATTCATCGAGTGAGAAATCCACACACTCGATGAAGGTAAAAGACAACTTTCTGCCCCCACATTACCCTCAAGAGGCCAAATTGAAAAACAGTCTGTGCCTAAAGTAGTAGATGCGTCAATTTTGTAAGGTACATCAGTATACCAAAAAAGTAAATTGATGAGGGGGGGCTTCTCCTAACATCATAAATTGCTGATACTTCAGTAACCAAAGGTGAATTTTTCCTCTTATGTTGACTCATTGAGGTCATATTTTCATCAAACCTATTATTATGCTTTCTCAGATATTCTCATAAGCCATTTAAATACAGACAAAAGGACTGTGTCCATCACAGCGGAGCTTTCAACAACAGCCAAAACCCATCAAACCTTTTCCATGAGGTCTCTGTGAACCATGATTAGAGGCCTTTCCCCGTTTGAGGACGGCTTTCATTGGAGATATCAAAGCTCCGGTGCTGAAATATCCGCAGATGCTGCAGTTTGGATGTCACCAAGATTTTTGTCAGAGATAATAAAAGACTATTTGTGATTAGTCAGGAGGAGGGAGATGGTAGCTGTGTGCAGAGGCTAATGTGTTGCCATAAATAAGTATGCCAATGAGACGGTGTAAAGTGGATTAAGCTTGCTGTGTTAATACTGCCATATGTGAGGAGCCATTTAATGTCTGAGAAACTACAGACACTATGGGACTGATTCTATCGTCAAATCTTTGCTAATGCAGCCATTAGTGGTTGGTATATAGGCTCAAGAGAGATATGTGCTTGTAGGCAGCTATGTAACGCTTAGAATCAGTCAGTGGATGATTTTTTTTCCCCCAGTTCCTTTTTGCCATAAACCTCCTCTCAAGTGTGATGTTTTGTTTGTTTTGTTATGTAACCTGTACAGTCATGGTAAAGACAGTTTGATTCTCTTTGGCTCAGGATACTCTATGAAATCCCACACTCACTCACTCACTGAGAGGCTGCTTTGAGGCCTGTGAAGTGGCCCTTTTGGAGGGACCAAAAGCTATTAATACACAATATCAATACACATTCAGTTGACTAGTGAGTAATTATGGCAGCACCTTGAAGTATAAAGAATTGACTGAAATTTTGCTAACGTCAGCAACAGTTTAAAGTTTCCACATATGCAATCAAATATCTCGCCGTTTAACATGCTGATTAGAACAGTCATGGTTCCCAGTAGTTGAATACTAAAGTCTTTGCTGATCCTTTGACTTTTCCTCCAGTGCCAACATGAGATTCGCTATTGTTATTTGAGTGAGATGTCTTGACAGCTATTGGATGGAATATGGTGCAGATATTCATGTCTCACTCATAATTTTGTTATAACTTTTGACTATCTTCTGACTTTTCTACTAATGTCATCATCAGGTCAACATTTTAATTTATTCATTACTTTATTTTACAATGAAATAACTGCAGAATGAGTTGTATTCCCATTAGGTTTAGCTGTACATAATTAGCTAATGTTGAGACATACTAAGTAAAGGCAAGGTGTTTCAATAAGCTTATACTGAGTATTTTCCACAATTTAGCATGAATGGAATAAATTATGAACCATCTGGTGCTCAATTTGCTACAGTAATTGCTCAGTGTGGCATTCACTTTAACTTTTGACATGCCTGTTTTACCTTCAAGGAGAAATTGAGGCAGGCATGTTGATGTGGGTTTGTGGAAAATCATGTGATTGAAACTTCAAAGTGCCTATTTATTCATATGTTCTTGCACTGATATTTAACACTTGACAAGTCCAGCCTGAATTCTTTATGAAAAATTGAATCCATCTATACACTAAATGCCAAATTGCCTACGTAATTTTAAGTTGTAATATTGAAGTTGGGAATGGCAGAACTTATGTTATACAATCTTATACACNCATATGTTCTTGCACTGATATTTAACACTTGACAAGTCCAGCCTGAATTCTTTATGAAAAATTTAATCCATCTATACACTAAATGCCAAATTGCCTAAGTAATTTTAAGTTGTAATATTGAAGTACTGCAAAGTCAAATAATCTGTGAGGTGCATCTATGCAAACATTCATTATAGCTCAGTCAACTGAAGAGCTAACAACAGAGACACACAGCAGTGTTCAAATAAATCAGGACATTACAGTATATTGACTTGCATTCATATTCAATGTAACCCTTATGACTATTTGTCTAATAGTAACCATTACTTTTACCTTAACCTTAAACCAAGTCTTCACCTAAACTTATTGATTTACATTATGGAGTCCCTGCATGTGTGTAAACAGACATAAATCCTTACAAAATGTGGAATACCTGAACATACACACACACATACACACACACATATCAAGTATGTGTTTCTGCCAACTTGCAAAAAAAGAAGTTGGTAGAAAAAACTTAGANTGACTATTTGTCTAATAGTAACCATTACTTTTACCTTAACCTTAAACCAAGTCTTCACCTAAAATTATTGATTTACATTATGGAGTCCCTGCATGTGTGTAAACAGACATAAGTCCTTACAACACGTGGAATACCTGAACATACACACACACATACACACACACATATCAAGTATGTGTTTCTGCCAACTTGCAAAAAAAGAAGTTGATAGAAAAAACTTGTGCCTCTGTAGGTCAAACATAAAGTGCAGAGATGACAAGTATTCAGTCCATTAGTCACCATGTCTGCTCTCATCTTGTCAAACCACCACCATCATGCACTGGATTTTGGTCTTTCCTTTAGTGCAGCTGCTTTTAGTACAACAAGACGTATCAACCAAACAGTCACATTGGTCAAATCAAATCCCCGGTCATGCCCCATAAATTACAGCCCTCTGTATTAGTTGCCCTTCAACAAAAGGCAGTTTCTATACAGGATATACTCACTGGTCCATAAAAGCCATATCACCTTTGAGGATATTATTCTACTATTTTGTGATTATCTTCTTGATAAAGTGAATGTTAATTGATAGAGTCACAGAAACAGGCATAGGTTTAGAAAAAGAAAAAAAAAACATCTTTGGATTTTTCTCACCTCCCACGCATTCAGTATCTGTCTGTTTGAATAATGGTACACCATTTCAGATAATTTATTCAACCATATGGACAGCATCATTTTAACTGATATTTTTCCTTTAACATTAACAATGTCTAGACATGGCTGTCACCGATGCTGTAATATTAAGAATGAGACATTTAGGACAGCTAACAAAGCTCTAGCTGCCAGTCTCCTCTGAATGGCTGTCCAAAATGTCACATTTTATATTTTTGCTATTTAACTGAGACTGTAGGAGCATGTTTGCTGATAAAAGATCACTTGGTAAAGGAACAGTTGCCTCAAAACAAAAGAAAATTGTGTCATTGTTTACTCCCTCCTATGTCAGTCACAACCTCTAAGAGGTCGAGAGCTTGAACACACAATTTACTGAGAGCTCTCTAGTACTGACGGTTAATTGTTTGCCAGACAAGGACATGAAATTACATCAAATGTCTTGTCTGTAAGTCTAACCAAACAATGAACTTGTGTGAGAGCAGAGTGTATAGAAGAAACTCTTTTTTTCTTTGTTTATATTATGGCATATAAAACAAAAAAAACTTTTCAC
>JANJYQ010270400.1:705-12341 GCA_024605255.1 Rastrelliger kanagurta | reverse complement strand
AAACAGAGAATCCCATTTCTTTGACATAGTGACATTAGAATTAATATAAAACCATAAGACATCTTACGTCATTCATGTCAAATGTTGTAAACATAGTAGCAACATAGGCGTTTGACGTCTCTGATAGATTCTTTAGGCCAAAGAATTTCTTGAACTCGTAGAAAGTGAGAAGTCCAGATGGGCACTCAGTCATGAACTTTCTGTACCACTGATGACTCTCACAAGCTTGTAGTTCCTCCACTGATGACCCGTTGCTGTTTCCCATGTTATTTAAAACAAAAGTGTAAAAAATCCTGCAAAAACCATAGCCAGAATTCCACCAAGCATCCAGGCATGGCATGTATGCACACTACAAAAATTGTTTGTAAGCAGCAGCATGTTCACTAGCCAATCATCTCTCTGTGTGTCTGTGGTAAAGGCTGAGAAGTTATAATCCACTTTGCTCCTGAGCATCTTACCTAATTGAGAGCAAAAATAAATCCCTCAGTATGACACCAGCTGACATGAATTAATACGATGCCTTCTTTTAGTTGACAATCATTACTGCCACTGAGTGTTACTCTATCACACATTGCATTCAGCTGTTATGTATTATTTTGCTTAATAAAATCTAAAACTTAACTTGAGCCTCACAGAGGCAGCTGAAGCTCTAAAAAACGGTTGAAACCATGAATCATGGACTGTGATTGACTGCTTAATGATACTCAATTGTTTACTGTCATATGTTATTACGTAGGTCATCTTCTTCACTAACTATAATGTCAATGCACTGTTCCTGTCTGACAATATATATAGTATGTAAAATAGTATTGCAGTCTCTTTTTTTTTTTTTTTAGCAAAGATCAATATTTGACCATATTCATAAATCTGCTTTACTTAAGTCCCACTGTAGTCCTACATGATCTCTCAGCTTACCCTAGTTTCATTTGAGGTATAGGCGTCACCAGGTTACTTTAAAGCTCCTCTTAAAGCTCATCCATCTGCTGGCAGACATACTACAGTGGGATTTGAGACAACACACCTCCAGTCAACTGCCCCTTGCCACTAAAAATAAAATTAGAAGTATGACTGACAGGTTTTGTTATATTTTTTAGAGAGATGTTACACAGTCACCGATGAAAGCAGTTATTGAAATAATTTATAAGCATTTATAATATTAATATTAGTAAAAACAAATATCACATAAACATATTTATAGTGCATTATTAGGCAGCAGGCAGAAAGTCAAGTGTACAAAATAAACAGACTGCAGACACCAAGGTGTTGTCACATCATTATGACGGTAGAAATCTTTGTCTTTCCAGAAAGTGTCGTCATTCCCACACCTGACTACAATCCATTTTCATTCTGTGGAAGAGACACTACTCTTAGTAACTGCACACATGGTTCCATACAATAAATG
The DNA here is from genome assembly GCA_024605255.1 of Rastrelliger kanagurta. Lineage (NCBI taxonomy): Eukaryota > Metazoa > Chordata > Actinopteri > Scombriformes > Scombridae > Rastrelliger > Rastrelliger kanagurta. Next base: position 10,939 of record JANJYQ010270400.1, on the reverse strand, counting down.
TGTTTCAGATATCTTCTGTAGTTTCATTTTCATTAACAACTGTTTCAAACCTCATCAACTAACAACAAGCCAACATCATCATCAAGTAATGTGAAATATGTGGCCTTTTGTCTTCCTTGTCTGTCAGTGCAATATGTCTGCTGTAATTGTGCTCATTTGTGATTTGCTACAGTACAGGTCAGGGACTTTGTGATTTGTGACTGAAACAAAGGGCAGGAAGGCAGAAGTTGACTAGACACGGATGTTTCAATAACACATTGAAACCTTTTTTTTTAAAAAAAGATAGAATTTATTAATACCCTACCTGCTGCCATAATAGGGTGGGCTGAGGATTGATGGGGGTATGGAGTCAGGGTCTGGTAGAAGTATTAGTTTTGGTTGCCTTGCCATGTAGGCCTACTGCATGTGTATTATATAGGCCTATTTGGTGTTTTTTGGTACAGTATTGGTATAACAACAATGAAAATAGCTATACCACAAAAATAACTAAAGTGTTAAAAGGATGATATGCAATTTAAAAATATAACTTTTACCTGTAACTCAGAAAAGTTCCATCATCGTTGTTCTCCGCATTAAATCAACACATCTGGCTCATGATGCATGCAGGAGGCTACTGCTTGTGGTTCTGTCATATCCTGTGTAGAGCTGAGCTATATGTTCTGCACTGAGAAACAGACTGAAGCTCTTGCCAGTACATTCTTTACATTTTACATCAGTCGGCATGTAAAATATGGGCAGAGAAACTGGATGGACCAGTCTGATTTGTCACCAGGACAACTGAGGTTTAGGTGTGACAGACAAGAATAGTTTCCTGGAGAGGCTGCTATTAAGAAGAAAATCCATGTAATTATGTAAGAGCATCAGGAAAAATAGATCCTCCACCAATTACAATTTACATTCAAATGTGAATTTTGGTCACACCTTTATTATAAAACTTTTCAGTTAGGGCTGCACAATATATGCACATTTATTGTTATCATAATATCAGCATGTGCAATATACATATCGCAAAAGCCTGCCTGAACTGCAATAAATAGTGTGATAGATGGAGCTCTACCATGTATCACCATGGACAATGATGCCAATGTGGTGGAGGCCACGGAGCTAAATAACTTGGCCAAACTTCAATGTTTTTGGTGTTTAAAATATGGAGTACTGTAAACTGATCTGCTTGACACTGTAGCAGTGGTCTATAGGCTATTATAGTCACATGATAGAGGATAATGAGCAGTGAATCCAAAGCAGAAACACATTAACACCATGTACTTGCTTATTTATTGCAAGTCATTGCGGCATTAGAACACTCACATATCTCAAGTTTTTCTAATATCGTGAAGACTTATGAACTGTAAATAACCACATCAATGTTGGCTTTGAGGCCAACGGTCTTCCCACGTGGAAGCTAGTATCAGATCAGTGTCAGCTCATTCAGGTCTTTAGAGGATTCTTGATCCTCTTCAGCATCATCTTTGCAGTTATCCTGCTTAGGTCACATGCTTCACCATCATTAGGTACATAATACAATAGGATTCAGATAAGGTCTATAAGTGCTGGCAGAGATTAGTATAAAACATAAAGTGTTAAGTGTCTCAACTGTTTGTTTTAGACACAGTAAATATTTGGGTTACTTTTCTATGGTTTGGCTGTTATACTGTAGCCTATAGGCCTATTTAAGACATTTCTGACCAAATGTTTCATAAAAAGCTTTAGATCCATGCTTATGACCTGGATGCCTTGTTGTATTCCACTGTGTTTTATGTGTAGCCTACATGACTCAGTCACCATCCGGTTTTTTAATGGTGCAATAAATATGATCATAATAACACTTTTATTACATGATAAGCTATTTATAACAAAAACAAAATGCCCAGCTGATTACCCAATAATATTATTTGGTGTTAAAATCCAACACAATGGCCCGCCCAATGTGACACTATTAAACAAACTTTGCTCCATTTACATGATGGGCAGAAAACCAATCGTTATTTCCAGGTGGCAAACACCAAGAAATGAAACGTACATGTCGCAGTTACATATGCAGACCACAATAACAGGCTCATTTAACAGTCATTAAAACTCAGCAGTGACACCTAAGCAGCCATTAAAACAAGCAGATTAAGTACAATAGCCGTCTCGACAGGCGCGGGTGAGATTTGTGCTGGAATGTCGGTGAAAAGGAGGGCAGAGGCCTCACCTGTTGGGAGTGTGAAGACAAGGAGGCACAGTAAAAGGAGAGGAGAGGAGGCGGGGTTAGCTCCATTTTCTCTCTCTGCCCCGAAAAGTGTTCACTAAATCACAGGAGTCAGGTGTACGGCGGTGCACCTGTTGGAAAACTAGAGAGTGCGTGCCCACTTGCTTTACCTCGGATTTTACATTGTTGATCAACATGTGTCAATAATCCCCTCTAAGCGAACATCTGCACAGAAACCAGTCAGTAATCATGAAGAAGGGGACGCTGAACTTTTTGGGTCGAAAGAACCAATCTCTATTCGACACCAATATCAAAATCAAGGACATGGGTGAGTAACACAGCTGACACGGCCTATAGGCTATAATGCAGACTTATAGAGATACTGAAGTTAAACACGACCTTTGTACCGGCTGATAAAGTATTTGTGTCGAAACTCCCAAATGGACTTTATAACCGCTGATGGATTATACAGGACAGCATTTAGTATCATAACATGATGTGTCGTGATACATAAGATTGATGCATGAAAAACCTGTTCTCAAATGTCAGCTGACTTTACATATCTGCCTTAATTGTGACTAGTGATCAGTGACTCGTCCTGTGTTGCCTGAACAATACTTAATGGAAATAAACGACTGTTTTTGCTGTTAAGTTGCAGAAGATGGGCATTTCTAGAGTCTCCAGTCAATAGGGAAAATTTATGAAATTAAATATTTCTAATAATTAATATTATGCAATTGAAATGATGTCTTAACCTGAGCGTTCAAGCATTCTGGTTAAGTATTGATTTTTACAGTTTAAACATGTTTAGACACAATTTGGGTGAATATGAGAAGGCCTAAGCTTTAACATTGGATACATAACAAAATGAGATGTGTTTGTGTTGGCACCAAGACTGTTTACAAATCAAATATTCAGAAGAAAATGTGATGACCTGAATGTTGAGCTGGATAACAGATTTTTTTTTCAAATTGTTTAAATAAATTGATATTAATTGATATATTCATTGATATATCATTTTATGGATCATAACTGGACAGTTATTGGTTCTATATGAACATAACATAATATACATATTATATCAAATGAATGGCTGATGTGGTTGAAAGCTTTGAAAAAGGGTAGCAAATGGACCTTGAGTGAAGAATTTTTGGACATTATGAAAATATATTTGACATTTTTGAGTTCATTTTAATGCTTTTCATGTCAAATCAGTTGAAGCGACAATCACAATCAGGAAAAGACAACTTAAAATCTCTTATGTGATATTTCAATAAAACAAATCCCAGACAATGTCCACTCTCGTCCAGCTCTTCGTGACACTGGTTTCATCCTATTGGCTTTTGCCCAGGAAATAATTGCTATGCAAAGCCGCAACATGAGAAAGAACATTTGAGTATTTAAATCAGGAAGGCACACAATAGGGAAACTTATCATTTGGTTAGACTGGTTTAGCACCATGAACAATTCCCTGTGTTGTCATTTGAAGTGGCATGATCAAATTTTTAGTGTGAACAGCACTGCTATCACAGGGGCAATGTAAATTTTGTTTTCTTATTAATGTGATCATGCTCCTTGGTAGTTGTTCGGCTCTTCTTTCTACTGTGTGATGTGAAAAGTGTTACTGCAGAAATCTGACAGGACATGCACACTAAGTGCCTCTAAGTGACAAGTTTCTTTCATCAGTTACTTACTGGACAAACAAAACATTTGAATAAGCAGCAAAGGAGCGTATGTCTTCTAAATGTCCCTGTAACGTCTGCTATTAACTGTTATTGTAAGGTTCAGCAATTAGGTTTAGGGTCTTTTACCTCAGTGCCATTGCTCTTTTGTCTCACCTTTGCCCTAAGCCTATGTCTGAATGAGATAAAGACAATTTTCTCACCATTCCTACTAATAGTGAATATAAAAAGCGATATTAAATGATCTATTTACAAGTTTGACTTCAAAACACATCATCTTTCTGCCAGTATCTGTAGTTAAAAAATACTTACATAAACAACTTGAAATACATTAAAAACATGAATGTTGTCATCTGATGTCAGTTCTTTTAGAAGGAGCAGAAATATTTTCAATCCCATGAATTTAACTTAAATTCGGCACAATTATACAGTGCTTATTAACTGGCAACCCATTTCTGTTTGGAAATTTCATTACCATTATTGTGTCATATACTACAAGTTATATTGCTGTTCTGAACTTGAGTTGCCACCATACTTTAGCTTTCACTTCAATATAGTGGTGAGATGTAAATAAAGATTACCATCAGCTGTGCATAACTATTTTGCTGTCAACAACAAAATAACTTTGGACCAATCAGCAGATAATTAGTGCTGACAGACAACCACTAAGAGGCCACTTCAGAGCATACGGTATCTCATTACCTATGCAATGACCAGAATGTACTTAACATCTCCTGAAAGAAGAACAATATGCACGGTGCTGTTTCAGAGCATTACATCATACTGAAATGAGCATTTCAGTATTTTGGGAATGTAATAATCTCTTGAAAAACATCTGTCCATACATGTCTGTGTCAACTCAGTGCTTGTACTTTCCAGACAGTAATGCACAGAGGTCTGAAAATATAAGCTGGAACTTGCTTTCCTAACAAATGATGTGTCAGAATATGTCAAAAGATAATAATGTTTTGCTTATTATTTCCTCAGATAATGTAGAGTTGGTGCTGGGCTCATCAGCGATACCAGAGTCAGGTACTGCCAGTGTGCGGGCAAGACCCACAGTCAAGCATCACTCTGTAAGTACTGTAGAAACCTTCATGATGCACATAGATTATGCTTACATTTATCACTCTATTTCTGATGATGGAGTAACAGATATATGTCTTAATAGTCTCCACTGCAATTTAAGGTTTACTGAATCTTAAAGTCAGCATATAAAGAATTGCACAAATGCAAATGAACTGATAAGTCAGTTTAGTGTTTGAGTGCCTTTGAATCTGGGTCAATTTAAATAAACCCAGGGCCATGGCACATATGAACCTGAACAAAAAAAGGCCTGTGTGTCTAACAAAGTGTTTGTTAAGCAATCAGTTACTAATATAGAAAAGATGGAAAAGATAAAACCAACATTTTTCTCTGAATCACATGCAGCTGTTAATGATGACGTAACTCACCATGTATCAATATTTAAAAAGATTATGTCACCTTACAGGCAAAAAGTAATTAGCTAAACAGTATAATGTTATATTCAGTCATTGCACTGGCAAGAGCTAGAAAATGACAGTCTAACATTAATGATTTGCCTCATTGTTATGTGCAAAAAAAATGAATTTAAGTCTTCTTTAAAAAGATTTTTGCACCACTACAAGAGCAGTTTGTTTGCTCTCACGCCTCCCATTTAAGTCGTCATGGAGCAAATATGAACACAAAACTCGTCTCTGCTCTGGTTCACACCTCAATGTTTGGGAGTGTTCTGGGCATGTGCCTGTGGCATGTGTTGGACGTGGCACACCTAGCAACAGCGCATGGGCAGGACCCCGCAGCCTGCTGCGACAAATGAAAGTGAGTCACGGTGTAGAGACTAAACAGATGAAATCAAACTGGATCATACATTATCTTCAATGACACGCCCTAGGCCTGTGGAGCAATATTCAGAAGCTATATGAATGTCCTGTGATTATGAGCAAAGCAAGTAGTGTTCAAGGTGTGATAGACTAAGACTGGATATATATATATAATAAAACTGGAATATCAACATTCACAAAAAATATATATATAAAAGAATGTTATATAGAATTTGAATAGTTTCACAGCATCTATACAAACACATTAAAGCTTTAAGATCATAATTCATCATTAGCTTAATTAATTTGACTAGCACACTATTCGAAGTGCCTGCAGCACAATAATGTCAAGAGGTAGCGCAGTAGAATATGCTGTGTGTTGGTTGAAAGACTTGCTGCCCTTTGGAAGGGCATATAGCACATTAACTCTATTAGTCTTGTATTGTGTCAACACAGTCTTATGTTTATCTTTGAAGGTATTTGAGCTCTGATGGGAGCAGTAAATCTTTTTTTCTTTCTCTTACTCTGTCTCTCTCACATAGACATAAACACACAGGTATCTAAGTGACAGCATAATTTCTGCCAGGCCCACATTAACAGGAGTCAGACTGATTAATAATAGGTGGATCCTCTGATTCACTCTGTGCTTCTCATGAGTGAAATATGTGAGTGTACAAAAAAAAGATACTTTGGAAGCTTGTCACCTCCATTATCATTGTGGAAAACTTTCAAATGTAATAATAACCTAAAATATGCTCTATTTGGTTACAAGATTAACAAGTTAATACATTTTATTCATGGTAATGTCTTTTTTAATAAATTAAACATTACATAAGAAATATCAAATATTTTGGCAGTAAATCTGTTTTGTTAATCATATAACATGTATTGGATCTGTTAACTAGTTGTCAAGGAACAGTGAGTGCTGCAATACTTGAAAACTGGTTTGTTCACTCTGTAAGTGAAGAAAACAATACGGGAAAACACTTATTCACTACCTCGATGTAGAGTATATTTCCTCTTTAGTGCTGTTTCTGAACCATGCTTTGTTCCTTATGTCTCAGTTGTTGGAACTATCAACAGGTTGATAATTATAATTTTTTTCCTCACAGTCCTCAACTGAGAGTTTTCAAGGGTTTGCTGTCCCAACACCCAAAGTCCCTCTCCTCCCCGCTGTCAATGGTCCAAAGACCAATGGTTTAGGTGAGCATCTATCACTCAATTATTTCAAATATGTGCTCTAAGTTTAACACGGCAAAGCTTATAATTCCATTATTTACACTTTGAAGTACCCAGATCATTTGTGCTAACTTAACTTTGACTTGGTTGATGGATCAAAGCAATCCGAACGTCTTCGTAACGGGTTGAAAATGCAGGGCAGGTAAATATTTGTCCAGGCAATTGCTCAATAGCTCTTGTGAATGGTCCAAACAAGCAAGCATATTTACAGACTGTGAGTGTTTGCATTATAGAAAGAAGTAGGTATAATTTAAAAATGTTCGTGAGAAATATCTATGGACATAGTCATAATTTGTAATAAAACTGTTCCTTGCATACAATAAGTGCTTAGTTTTCATTGTTCATTTTCATCTTACTTGTGCTTTTAAAAGATCTGAATTTTTTACAGAATTTTGAATTTTTCTCTCATGTGAACAATTTGATGTTAATGCAAAAATGGCATTTTTAAACATCACTTTTTCACTTATGGAGCCAATAAATCATTTTTTAGCAACAAATTACCAGCATCTTCATGCTGTCTAAACACAATTTGTGTATTTTCAGATTTTTGTCTTAATAACGGAATTTTTTTACAGATGTTTGAAATCAGCCTTTACACGCTAACAGCTGCTGCCTGGCACAACTGACTGGCTTAGTCAATTAGTGAAGCTGCAGGTGATGTTTCCATTTGCCAAATTGCTCAGTGAGGTAGAGGATGGTTCTTGATGTTGAAGGTTTTGAGTTCAAGCCTCAGCTTATTTAACATTTCCAAATGAGAAATCTACCCAAGCCTTTCACAAAGGTCCAGTCCCATGACAGATGTCCTCAACTGGAAACACAAGACAATAGTCCTGATGGTGGTGCTACACCAAGCCTCTAAATTTCAAAACTTTGAAAACGCATACCAAATCAACCATATGTGCTACAGCTTTGGGACTTTCACTTTGAAATTTGCTTTTCCATGACATGGATGGCTGCTGTCTGGCACCCTGATGCTTTGCTTTGTTAACTTATGAAGTCACAAATAAACTGTCACTTGTTAATGAGCGCAGTGAGATAGAAGATGGTCGTCAGTCTCAGAAAATGTGAGTTCAGTTCTGAGCAAAGACAGAACTGATGTTTTACTGTGAAAGTCCTATGTTCTAGTCCTAGATTGTAAGTTCAAGCCTCAACTGATGTAAGATTCATATTAGAAGGCTTCCTTCTTTTCATCTTCCTACATATTGCTTGTTTCCTAACTTTGCCTAAAATCGCCTGGCCACGACCATTGCTGCACAGCAGCTATACCAGTAATTCTTTTATTGCTATTTCACATATGAATGAACATGACGTTGGTAATAAAGAGAAGTACCTAATCATATCTGTAGGAATTATGAGCATATTTGCCTTTCATAGAATTTGATTGTATTTTTATAATCCTATTGTAGTATATTTCTGATGATGTTATTTCTAAGGTGTGTAAATGCTTCAAACATGGGACAACAAAACATAGAACACAACAGTACTGAACTTTTCTCAGTTATTCCCTTTCTTCTTTTCTTTTGTAGTCAGTGGAGATCGGTTGTCCAATGGATCAGTTATCGCTGTGCCTGACCTGGTGGAGGGGGAAATATTTGTTCCTCCTCGTCCCTCTGTGGCCCCTCCACCCCCTCCAGGGAATTTCATCCCTCCACCAGACTTCATGGGTGACTTAAACAGTCTAGACCTGGCAGCCCCTCAGCCTCCCTCCATGCCTGCTCCACTGGCACCATCCATGGAGGAGGATCTAACCTTTTTAAAACCCCCGCCAATGGCCCCACCAAAGCCTCCATCTACTTCTTCCAGCAGCTCTGCATCATCTGTACCTATTTCAAGTCCACTGGCCAAAGTTCCTGATCATCCAAAATTTGCACCACCACAACCCCCTCATGAACGGCAACAGAAGACTTCTAAGACTCCACCTCCAAAGCCCATTAGACTGTCCTCTATCTCCAACCTTGACTCTCCACCACAGTCTCCTGCTCCACCTCCCCCTGTACAGACACCCACACTGTCCACCTTTAATCCCCAAAACACAGCAAAGCTTTACAATGTCCCTCAGCCCTCTCTTCTTAGTGGATATGAGGATCGTGACACAAGACCTAAGCAGATCTTACTGCTGGAGGATTCTGGGTCTGTTAGGTCCACCCCAGTGGTCGTCAAGGTAGATGGAAAAACTCCTAAGGTGGCTTCACCATCTAAACCAATTTCCAAAGGCGTATCAGATATTAAGGAGAACTTACAAATTACCCTGCCCCCTCAACCACTCCGACATGAGCCAAAGAATGAGGCTACTACAGAGACACTTTCACCACAGCAAGAAATAGAGAAACCTCCCCAGACTCCACATCAAACATCACCACAGCTTCAAAAAGTGAACATCACTCAGGTGAATTCAGAAGCCAGCAAGCCTAAATTTAATGAATCTCCAAATCAAATCCACAAAATCAGTCCATTATTAGATCGTAAACTACGTAGCCTGAAGAGTAGTGAAACCAGTGGGGCACGAGAGGGACCTGCTGCTTCCCCGCTGGCTCTCTTAATGGCGGCTAAGCAAAGAGAAAAGCAGAGATTGAGTCTGTCCCGTGAAAATAGTGCTAAGAAGACTGAGCAGCCTTGTATGAGCATTCTCCAGAGTGAATCGAGTCCCAATTCCTTTACTGTTACCCCCAGATCCAGGTCACCTTCCTCATCTTCAGAGAGGATGCAGGAGAGCCCAAAGTCTGTCCGTCCTGAGGAGAATATGCAAACAATTCAGACTTCAGAAAAATTGAACAGCACTGTGCTGATCAAGAAACAGATGCCATCTACCAGTCCAGCTCTCAGTAGAACAGCAGAAGCTATATCCCCGGACCCAGAGCAAAGCCTGCCAAAGTCTCAATCCCCACAGTGTGAGGATAAAAAAGAGGAGTTAAGTGTGCCATTACTTCCCCCACCACCAGAGTTTGACGATTCTGATGAGATATTAGAGCCGCCTCCTTCCATCCGTCCACCTGATCCTCCGATGAAAAAGGTACCAATGCCACCTGAAAACTCTCTCCCCCCAGCTCATGTTCCACCTCCTCCACCAAAGCTCAACGCTCCAACTCCTCCAGCACCTCCAAAGCTTCCACCTCCTGACATACACATCAAACCAAAGCTGCAAGTTCAGACCAAACCCAAAGTCATCCCTACTCAGCAATCATCCAATCTGTCACCCAGTCAGGCCACCCTCCTCAGTATCTTACAAAAGAAGATGTTGGAAATGGACCACAAACTAAGTCCTGTGAAAGATACAGACT
>JANJYQ010269846.1:3602-14491 GCA_024605255.1 Rastrelliger kanagurta | reverse complement strand
GACAGACATTACTACAATATGAGCTGCTGCTAGACCCACTGGTCTTGTCCAGCAGGTGGCGACAGTGTGACAAATAAGGAGCAGCCGCAACTACAGACTGCCACTCTGTTTACACCTATGGTTTACACACTACAGTAAATGCACGTTTACAGTTCTCTAACTAAGCATTAACAGGGTTCCTGCAGGTTTCAACAAGTTCCATTTCAGACTTTAAGACCATTATGAATGAAATTCAAGACCTACACATATGAAAGAGTAAGATTGTAGATAATGCACTGTGCTTCTAATTCATTGTTTGATACAGATTTGAACAAAAAAAAAGTTGAGGAAAGAGGAGGTAAATGTACGTATATACTTATTATTATTATATCTTATGTAATTTAAGACCTACTATATACAACACATATAGACATATTTAAAGGTTAGGGTTAGGTTGTATAAAGAGGGTCAGGGTGAGATTTTTTAATTTTTGACTTGCTCAAGCCCTGATTAAGTAGAAAAGCAGAATATGACAACCAAGTCAAAACAATATTGTTCATGTTTATGTAAAACAGGACTGAATATAAAGCTCAGTGTTAATATTATATTTATATGTCTACAATTAAATCAACGTATGTTTTGTTGAGAAAGCTGCTTCTTGGTGAGTAAAGGAGGAAAAGTCAACAGTGACAGTGAGTGGTTAGATGCACAGTGTTTGCTTTCTCATTTCAGTCCTTCAGTAAATGTTAGTCTTCTTCTCGAAGCACACACACACGCACACATCAGTGCGTGAAAGCAGCAGCACCACTGCTACTAAAATAATGAGCCCATTGTTTCAATGCACTGACACTTTTGCATCACAACCTGTATCATTAAGTAGTGAACTTACAAAGCACACACTACTTCTACAGACACACGTACATGAACTAACTTTAACTTTAAAATCAATGATTGAAAGGTTTGACACAATCTGACACCATCAAAACAAGCGTGTTATTACTTTATGATTTTAATATGTGTGTTTGAGGACTGTGTGTGTGTGTGTGTGTGTCCTGACCTTTCTGACGTATGAAGCAGCATCTTCCTCGGTGTACACCTCGGCACTGATGGCTCCTCTCCGGCTCCGCCCCCTCACCACTGGGTTCATGGGAGGAGACACTTCGTCCTCACGGGAGTCTGACCTCACGCTGGACTTCTGCTGCAACACCATCTGCTGGGCCTCCTCCTGCAGGACAACAGGTACACCATCACACACCTGAGTCAGCGTCCTAACAGCTGACACATTTCATTTATTTCATACATAAAGCGACCAAACGCTGAGGAAGGAGAGAGTACGACACCCTCGGAGGTCCCTGTGAAGACCAGACAACAGCACCCACCTTCTCCAGTCTGTCAAAGTGCTCCTTGAGGAACGCCATGGGTCTCTCGGGCCTGGCCGTGCACAGCTGGACGATGCAGTCCTTGAGCAGCTGCTGGATGTTGTGTTTCTGAACATACTGCTCGCACTCTCTGAGGCTGCGCTCCTCCTCGCTGCTCGTACTGCTCGATGCCATGATTCTCCTGACGTTGACCTGAGAGGAGACACCAGGGACAAACAGGATCAGTCTCCTGTGGTTCTGTACCGACTGTGTTTTTACTAAATACTGCAGCTTTCTCTCACACTTCTACTTTTTCATTTCACTAGAAGGGAATGATTCATCAAGTTTACTTTCAGTGGTTTCATGTGAAGACGTCAAACTCTTTCAACTTTGAACATTTGAAGTTTGGCATAATATTTTACGTTAGCATTGTTTTCATGACGCTTTGTTTAACTCACTGTGAATCACTTTCCAACAGCGGTTTTAACTGGTTATCATGTTACAACTAGGGCTCGACTGATACTGTATTTTTGGGGGCCGATGTCAATATCAATATTTGGTAACGTTAATTCCAATATTAACATATCAGCTGATTATCTTACATATACAGAATATGTATATAAAACACACAGTTTTGCAATTTGGTTATCAAAGTCCTGTGATAAAAAAATCTGTAATAGAGGCTGTGATATTTTACACTACTATACTATAAACACAGTGAACTGAAACTAAAAACACAGACAGCAAAAAACATACATACATATATATGTTGAACTTGAATTAAGAAAACAGATCAAATAAACATAAAATACTGTCTATATAATGTAAAATATATCATTGGTGCATATGAGACAACATATATGCTGATAGCAATATATGTGTGATAAGCTAATACACATTGTAGTGCAGATTAATACAATTTAAGTAAGTACTGAGCTTATATATTACATACATAACTGACACTGCTGCCACTTGATGATGAATTAAAGCATCTGACTACTGGAAACAACCTGGTTTAGTGTGAACTTTATCTGAAACAACAAACTGTAAAGACGTTGACTTCATAGAGGTTGTTTCATGTTTAATGTGAGTATGCAGGTAGCAGCAGCACAACACAGGAGGTCACGTCATTATCAAAGGTCACTAATCTCTGTCTGTAGATCAGTGTGTACCTTTCATGCCTCATTCACACAATAACACAGTATTGTATACACCCACCACACAGATTAATATTAATAACATCAAACTGGGTATCTTTAAGCACAATACCTTTTTTTTTTTAAAAAAAAAAAACATCTTTAACTAACTAACCAACAACAACAATAATAATACTAATAACAATAATGCCACTGCTGCTGCCTGTATTAAAATGGATCTTCAAACAGAGCTAGAGGAAGTATTTAGATTCTTTACTCATGTAAAAATAATAATGACACTTCAGTAACAGTATGCATTAACACATGTGACACTCATGCTTAATATATTATGAGACATGCAATAATAATAATAATAATAATAATAATAATAATATAAGGATTTTACTTAGTTCATTTTGAAGCCATTCTTATAGGACTGTAACTAATGATTAGTTTCATAATAGTTCATACCGACTGAGTTGGATTATATAAAATAATCATTAATGATCATAATGATAAATGACATCAACAGAAGAAATATAATTATAATATAATTAAAAATCAAATCAGATTTAACATCTTAATGCTTACAATTTTAAAACCTTGAATATTAAAAACTACGTTTAAGACATTTGAAGCATCCACTGCCACCCTGTATAACTAATACTCAATTACTGTTGCATTATAAAACAGTGGTGTGTTTTTTTCTGGATTATTATACCAAACACAATTATTTCATATAGTACATAGTTCTTCTTTCAAGTGCTGGCCAGGTAGCCCCAAATGTATGTTTGTGAATCATGAATACAAATACACAGTACACAACAGAGGAGGTGAGAGCTGCATAATGACAGAGGAGGATGCTAAACAGGGTAAAAAAAGACTGGATAGTTATTTCAAGCCGGCATGACGTCAGGTCATTACAAAGATAACTGTTAATCATTTCCTAATTGGCTCTGCTCTTCATGTTTTATTTGTGGAAAGTAACTACATGTACTAATGTGTATCCACACACTTTCTACACTGCGTACTTAACGTTTTGTACAGATGACTCTTCTGAACTGAATGCAGGACTATAGTATTTTGATGGTAACGCTAATGTAATAGGCCTACATGAAATAAAGTAGTACTATGTTAGCTAACACTCGTTACACTAGAAGACTACTTCACTACTTTTTCATGTTAAATATTTATCGGCCAAATAACTTCAAGAATCAGACTGAATAAATAACTTTCAGTGTTTTCCACTGACATTTCTTGAAGTAAGACATTAAGGACATTAGTTATTCAACTAGCTAAAGTTGGAACGCCTCCATTAAAGTCTTGGTGCTTTCTGCGTAGTTTGACGTTAGCTGTTTAACTTACTGAAGCTACTTTCCTCTAGCTAACATCATTCTGCGTTCAATAAAATAACATTATGTAGCTCACTTTAACTGCTTTTAGTTGTGAATTCAACAAACTGTAAATATGATAGTTATAAAAAGTTACTGTTGTTAGGCCTGAATACTTCTCATTATTACCTTTCTTGAAGCCTACTCACTTCACGCTAACGCTAATTTAGCTCGGCGAGCTAGCTGTTAGCAATTCACTTTAACGAATCAAAACAAAGTAAAAACTCAGATTACATAGAAACTGTAACAAATGTTCTTAATCACACTCATAAATAACTATTTACATTGAAAACTACATGAAAATTCTTACCAAATATGATATGGCGTGATGTCCTGTTTGTTTTCTTCCGTGACAGCAAAGACCCACTTCCGCCTGGAGTCTTTCACAGTAAACGTGTCTCTTCAAAAATATTCAAATAAGTTAACAAAATAAAATCGCAGCACACTGTGATCATTGTAAACACACTCTATCAGTTCTTATCAATCAATTTAGTGAATATTTGATCAGGAACAACAAATATAAATAAACAATTTTTGATAACCAATTGATCAGTTCAATAATTTTTCAAACAAATACCAAATATTGGTCAAATGTGCATTTATTGCTTCTTTGTGTTGAGTCTTGACAGAGGCAGCATCAGGGATTTTGGACCCCGTGAAAAGATATCATATCAGGCCACACCACAACACATAAGTCACACCAACCATGCACAATTACTGTAACCACATCTGTCAACCCCAGTAACTGTGCAGCAATATTTCCTAACACTGAGCTGTGATAATATAATGCTGTGTAGACATACATGCAACATTCTGTATACAAATTAAGTGTTAGTTCAATGCATTATTAAACTGTAAATGAAATGTCCTAAAAAATAATATGTTAATTACAAAAACAACTAATGTTCTAATATTTTGTGTGTATGTCAAGGTTAATGCAGTTTTCAGTGCTCCTAACCACTGGCACTGGTAAAAAGAGCTGAAGCTGGAATTGGGTAGCTGTGCTGTGGTTGACCACTCTTCTTAGTATACCTGATGGGTCAAATGCAGATTCAGTGTATGTGAGTGCTGAGAAATCTTCAAAAAAAAAAAAAATCAATTTAAACAGGCTTTTTAAAATGATGACCTAACATAATAGTTGATTGATATAACTTAGATAGTGAGCTTTATATGTACATTTAAAATGGATTGCTTTTGTATTTACTGGTGTGTGCATATTGGTAGCTGCCAGCTTTACTATGGTGACTGCACAATGAAAAATCACAACAAATCACAACAAACTTGCTCCACACCAGACAACAGCTATAGGCTGACACACCCACCTTTCTTTCACTCACTCCCATCAGTAATACCACAGCCACTTCCTTCTACCAGCCAGACTGCACTGCTCCATTCGTGTCGACTGCCCAGAGTCCACGAATACAGCCCTGCACCTCTTACCTCCACTTCTATTTCACCCTGACCGCACATACCACAGCAAAGGTAAGTTCTAACCTCAGATCACATTGTGTTTTATCACATCTAAACACCTTGCTCCATACAGCTTGAGAAAAGTATTTGTTTCTATTTGAAGCTTTGTAATGGAGGGTGCCTCTCATCAGTTATTCTCTCTGCTTCTGTCTGTGTGATAAAGCAAGGTATAGACAAAAACTTGAAACGTATTGTCTTTATTATGTATTGTCACATTGGGTTATCACGTCCTTTGCCTTTCAAATCTTTCCAACTGCTAGGAACGAACTTCATATGGTATCAATGGTAAACTGTAACACACTGACTCTCATTCATAATCACTGGTTTGTGTCTTCGAGTCAAGCTAACTATTGTTAGAGGGCAGAGAAAAACACAGGCGTAATAGTTAAGGCATGTTTGTGCAGTGTGTGCCACACCTGATAAAGGTGCACTGTTATCTGAGTCACTTCTCACGTAACCAACAATTACATATAGACACAGCCACAAGCAAGTACTGTAGCACCAAACTGAGGTGAGTTATATGAGAATGTGGTTAGAATAGTGTCAGAATTCTCTCTCTCTATCTCTATCTAACCTCTAAAAATCATGTTTCTCAATCATTTGTCTCTGTCCTCCCACCTCCCTTATCTCGTCCCGGGACCTGCAGTAGCACATCTGCGGACCATCCGTGACATCAGCCACATTCCAGCAGCCTCTCCTGCCTCTGTTCAAACATGTCGCTCTACAGTTTTGGCCTGGAGCCGCTCTCCTGCCACGCCTGGAACAAAGACAGGACACGTAGGTGAAACAGCAAACATACCAGACTTACTGCTTTTGTTTTTTTACAGTAACACATTTGTATGATATATATAATGCACAAATATGCATATTCTTCTTCAATAATTGAAGGGTTGAGTGGTGGGTAGGTGGGTGGGTGCATATTTCAATGCATTCTGCAGATACATTTTCTCCTTTCCTTAATTGTATTAATGTTGCCTGGAGACCTGCAAGGGAATCTGATTATCAATACAGGAAATGGACTTAAGGAGCTCCACTGACTCAATGACTGCTGCTGTCTTTGTACTTTACAGTTATTGCTGAACAGTGCAGTGCATTGTCACTGACTTTTCCATCAAGCCTTACAGCAGCACGAAGAACCCAGGTCACTGCTGCTGTTTGCTTCAACTTACATTTTCCTGAAACTCTTTTGCCGATGTGAAACCATTGTGCAATATTATTATTTCAGTGTCAATCAGTTCGAGGTTTTAGACTTTGGTCTGTGTCATAGTGCAGTCTGCAGCCATGCTAGCAGCTGTGTCAGGCTGTATTTATACACAGCAGTGCCTTGAGCCTAATGCTACCAGCAGGCTAACATGCTCATAATAGCAATGTTAAAATGCATTTGAAGGTGTAATGTTGACATTTTAACTTAGCATGTTAGCATATCAGCATTTGCACTGAATACACACTTCAACTTGAACTTTATTTACATAACACCTTACACAGAGCATGGTTGGTGCTTCACACAGAGGAAAAGACAAACGAATAGAAAACATAGAAATAGAAATAAAGAAATACTTGGTCATAAAATACACAGTGACAGTTAAACGTTAAACTCTATGGAGTAAGTTTTTCTTGAAGGGTGAAGGAAGAGAGTTCTACACTTTTGGGGGCAGCAACAGAGAAGATCCTGTCTCCACTTACTCCTGGATGTGTGGACACATCCAGGAGTTCACTGTTAGATGACCTTAGTCCTCTACCAGTGTGGTATGGGAACATGAATTCTGTTAAATACAATGAATGAGTCCAGTCAAGGCCTTATAAACAACTGTTAGTCATTTAAAATCAATTCTGTACTTAACAGGCCACCAGGGTAGTGCAGTTAATGCTATTGGGAGTGTCATTAGTTAAGAAGACACTATGGTAGTTGTACCTCAGTCCAACCCACTAAGACAGTGGTCTCCAACCCTGTTCCTGGAGAGCTACTGCCCTGCATCCCCCTACTCTAACACACCTGATAATAATTTTTAGCTCGTTATTAAGCAGCTGAAGCTTGTCAATGGGTTTGATAATGAGTTAATTGTTAGAACCAGATGTTAGAGTCATACAGCACAGTAGCTCTCCAGGAGCAGGGTTGGTCACCACTGCTCTAGAAGGTTACAGGGGCACATTTTTAAGTCAAATGTAGCATTCTGGTGCACCCTGAGAGCAAATTTAAGCGTTCACATTAATTTAGTAATTGAACTTGAATTAATTGCCAGTGAACGACAGCTTGCTTAGGCCACTTGAGGTTGGTTTTGGGAAACCTTTGTTGTTAATCCTCCTGGGTATGACTGAAAGTGCAGCGTTGTAAATGGGGGATAGATGGTGTCTTAGACCCCCTCCCCTGTTTAAAGATGGTTTTTCCACTTTCACATAGATGGCTTCTTTAAGCTTCTACCATCCAGTAGTTGTCAAGATATATTAATAATAATGAAAATCAATACTAAAAAGGTTCTCTACAGATGGAACTAGATGAAAAGACTATGGATGTCTCACTCTGTACAATATTTAGTGACTATTTATCATTTGATGGCATGATATTTCTCTGCATAACTGATCTGCTGGTAGTGGTGAAGCCAACAACAGCATTTATCCTCTGTGGACCAATGTTTGTAGAAAATTTTCATGATAATCTAGGCAATCATTGTTGAGATATTTCACTGTAGTGCAAATCAGTGGAACCACTTACCACTTGATCATTTTCATCATCAGAGCCATACTACTACTGTTTATAAAGATTAATAACCACATTTCAATTAAACCTACTATTGAACTACATAGCTAATATTCTTGACAACCCCTGGTCTTTCCTGTTACTCCAACACGAGGACAAAATTTGCATGTGAATATGATAAGTACCTGATTCTACTTTGCAGATTTCCATGACCTTTGCAGAGCACCTTCATGTTCTACACAGAATAAACAATATCATTTGGGCTCTACATGAAGCAGAAATGCTCAACTCCATTATACTTATCTGGAAGTAAAATTCTCAAAATCATCAGTTGATTTATTAATACAGTATATGCGTTTGTATACAACAATTTGCATTAATCAGTCCTTTCTCTTTTGAGCACAACCTCTTGAATTTTCCTCTGTCACTGATCTCAGGACAATGTTTCCAGTTGCACAAAATACACACAGACTCCAATTATTATTATGAAATGACTGACTAAACATTCACACTTGCCAGAGGGTCTGTTTCATGGAACCTTCCCATTTATAACTTTGCACACAAGTTAACTACTGCTGCCATTCTCATGATGTTTTTGTGATTTTTCAGAAGATGAAGCCTTTTGATTTTGTGATCTTATCATTTTTTTGACATGACATTTACTGAGCACATCCCTGCTCTTCAGATAAACAACCGTGTCATAGTACTACCTCTGTATACACTAAACTTATTACAGTACCTAAAATTTCTACATACTTATTTCTACGCAGAGATTGCAGTGAGTCCCAACAACAACGTGGTGAACATCTATGAGAAGAAAGGCAAAGACTGGGTCAAGATCCATGAACTGACTGAGCACAGTGGACGAATCACAGGTACCTCAGCCTCTATCAGCCAATAACAGTGATAACACTTTTGATTGATAACCTCCTACCTTTGGAAGTGGAGTTGCTAACCCTTGTGTTTATATAATTGACCAAGACTGTCTAATTACTGTTTCCACCATCAAATAACACTAGTCAGTGAAGATCCTCCTACATAGAGAACAACATTATGTCAGTGAGGAGGAGGATAGACTGAGGTCCAGAAGCTTTAAGGAGTACCAGCAGAAGATGATGAGACAAGGCAAGACTTTAAAAGAGGACATATACATACACTTCTAAATCAATGATCAATCTTAGTGGAACTCCTTGACGTGGCAGAACTGTGAGAACATCTAGGCAGAGTCTTCAGGTTACAAGGAGTCACTACTTACCACAAACCAACTGAAGACGGATGATGTTACATTCATACATCATGTGGGGAAAAGATGGAAAGGTTCAAAGCAAAAACTTGAAAGTGTACTGGTATTTATATGTGTTTATACAGGAAAGACAGTGTGGTGGGACTACCCTCTAGAATGTCGGTAATCTTTTACGAAAGACTGTCCCACTTCAAAAATACACCCCTAGCGATGACTGAATTGTTTGATGTGAAAGAGAATATGAAATTTATCAGTAGGACATTTCTGCATCATGTATTGTTCCTTTGACACTTGAATAGAGTCTTATAATAATGATGTCTGTAGGCGTGGACTGGGCCCCGGAGTCCAACCGCATTGTGACGTGTGCCTCTGACCGCAACGCATATGTGTGGACTTTGAAGGATGGCGTGTGGAAGCCTACCTTGGTCCTGGTTCGTATTAACCGTGCAGCCACCTGTGTGAAGTGGTCACCTCTGGAGAACAAGTTTGCCCTGGGTAGCGGAGCTCGCCTCATCTCCGTCTGTTATTTCGAGAAGGAGAATGACTGGTGAGCAAATCAGAAGTGTTGTGTTTGGTACCTTAAAGTTACACTAGAACTTTACATTATACGCAGATTGCTCAGCACCACAAAACTAAGGGTAAGACTTCTGATGGATTCTTCAATCAGAGGGAAATCCAAGTTTTTTATTTACAAGTCTCACTTTCCATCAGGTGGCTGAGTAAGCACATCAAGAAGGCGCTTCGCTCCACAGTCCTGAGTCTGGACTGGCATCCCAACAACATCCTGCTTGCTGCTGGGTCTGCAGACCTCCACTGCAGGTAAGACAGCAAGTAATAATCAAGAAGGGAAACAAACTGTAAGTCATATCGTTCTACAGACATAGAGCCAGAGAACTTCTGGAGCTTTCGTTCATTGTCTGTAAAAAACTAGGTCAATTTATATTTAAAATTCTGGTCTTCAGTAGCTTCATGTTCACCATACTTTAATACCAGACTTTAAAGTGGTACCATTGTTCTTCCTATCTTCTCTATCCTCTAACTCCAATTAAACTCTAGAACTCTAGAATTATAAATTAGAACTTTATTTTTTAGTTACATGTGATATCAGGTATCCCAACACGAGTCCCAAAATCTGAGAAATAGTAACAGATCTCCATGTTGTGTTTCTCAGGGTCTTCTCGGCCTATATTAAGGACATTGAGGACAAGCCTGGACCCACTGCCTGGGGGTCTAAGATGCCTTTTGGGGAGGTGCTGCTTGAGCATAAGGAATGTGGAGGTTGGGTGCACAATGTTTCTTTCTCCCCCAGTGGAGACCAGCTGGCTTGGGTGGCCCACAACAGCAGCATTGCTGTAGCTGATGCCACCCAGGGGAAGGAGTGAGTACTGCACAGTTTAATATGAGATTGTGTTTGCTGCATTTATGTTTTCTCAGTAAGTTTTGTGTGTGTGTTCCTGTATCTTATTTGATGTCTGTTGACATTATTTCACCTTGGTAACCTTTATGACCTTGATGTGTTCAGGGTAACCCAGCTGTCCACTGATCGCCTGCCACTGCTGAGCGTCCTGTATGTCAGCCCCACTGAGATTGTTGCTGCGGTAACTATCAACTACCTGC
>JANJYQ010269788.1:0-10535 GCA_024605255.1 Rastrelliger kanagurta | reverse complement strand
TGTGACAGTTAATGTAGGTAAGTTGGAAAGTGTCAAGAGACTGACTAACACATTGTTGGTTTTGGTCTTTGCAGGATTTGTCATCACTAGCCATACTCTTTCAGTGTAAACGTATTATGGTGTGATTAGGTCTAATTAGGCTGATGCTCTTATGGGACTGCAGAATTTGTTCTCTGGAGATGTCATGGTGGCACACTAGATCAAGTATCACTGTTTTTCATAACCAGCATGTTAGTGATGTCGGTTGATGTAGATTAGAGTTTTCTGATAAGTAAAATGCATCTCGTGTTGAATGCCTATGTGTATTGTGGATGCTTATTTAATATTTGTAATTTATATGTTATACTGTACCAGTGTTTGCACAATTACCCATGTGCACCATCTCAACTTGATATAATATAGCAAGGACTGTGTTAACAACTCAAGTCTGTTTCAGAGTATAATATAATGAAGTATATCATCTACTATGCCACCACACAGGAAGGTGTGGTAAAATGTTCTTAATTGTGCATTTTTCATGTTCAGTAATGCAAAATTATTAATTCATAGTCTCTTAAGTTGTGCTTTTAATATTACTTTGTATTCATGAAAAATAGATTTGCTTTCACATAGAATTATGTATGCTTTCAGAGAATATTCAGTAAAATAAAATCCATTAGGGCAAAAAAAAAGTGTGGGAGATGCAAAAATTGTGGTTTTAATGCAACAAATCATTTGCCATTAACCTCACCTGTTATTTTATGGTAAGTAGGGTCTGTGTTATTCTAATAATAACTTCTAACAGAAACCAATCAGGTGAGGATCAGACCGCGACATGAAAAAAACAGCGACACTGTGACCCTCTTTCCATTACACATACTTTTTGTCATGCTGCGCTACAATGGGGCTTTTTACATTTTGCATTTGTGATGTTTCAGCTGTTCCAGGTGTCAGGCCTGACCACATAACTGTGATGACAGAGAGAAAACAGCCCTGATGTATGATCCTGGTCTGTCATGACAGGTCAGTAAAATAGCTCATTCAACTGACAATGATATGCTAAGTCCTACATCGCACATCGACAAAGAGGAAAATACAAGTGTGTAAGTCCTGTAAGCACTGTAAGTCTCTACCAATGTTGTCCTTTTCACTGTCAGTATCAACAGAAATGTCAACAGCGAGTGTCTGTCAGCACCTTGTGTCAGATAATCACAGGAAGTGGGACTTGTTAATAATGCACACCTAAATCCCTCACTGGGCATGAAGTAGGCAATACTGTTCTCTGATAAGAAGATATTCTGTTTTCCTACAACATGATTATCAGTTATATTTTATATTCCAAAACAAATATGACTTGAAAGAGTTATGATCAAAGGCTCACATATACTTAGTGAAGCTCATGCTTTAGTTACGGTACATACTGTCGAGCTAGGACACATACATAAGGAATATTCAGTTGTTTATTATGGCGTGACATTTAAAAAACAACCAAGTGTACCTTTTTTGAATGTTAACGTCTGTGAATCAGGAATATGAATGGACCAAGAGTGGATTCTCTATGATGTGCTCTTTAGAGTTATATCCGAGTGCAGAAGTAACCATTTATTTGCAGAGCGGATGAAAGTCTGCAGCAATATTAAATTTCTTTGCATAAATTGCTCATAGGAATTCATTCAATATAGATTTAAAGTTTGTTTTCTTACTATTTCTTATGGACTCTGAATAGATACCTGGTACAGCACAGCCTGAGACTTTCACTGTGGGGATGTTATTAATTTGGTCGATATTGATATTGGCCTATCGGTATCATTATAATGGTCTGAGGAAAAATCTATCCAAAGCAAACGCAGTCCTGGGTGCTAACACGTCTGTAATGTTTCCTCAAATCACACTGTTCCACTGTAACATTAAAACTGTGAAGGTACAACTGTGAAGGCTCCTTATACTTTTGATCAATGAATTCAAGATTGTTGTACAGTCAGACAACTTCATGCAATATTACTATCACATTTCCTGTGATTCACATATCTCATCATGCATGTGTTTATATATCTTGATGCTTTTGATTCATTGTTCTCGCTCACTCTGTTCTGCACGTATCAAAGTATGTGTGCACGTTGAGTACAGCAGCGTCCAACAACTACAGTTTTCTTCAGGAACTGTAACATGTACCTGCATGTTGGGTAACACCATCAAAAAGAAGATTAAGAACTGTCCTGTTTCACAACCACATAATAATACTGACCTGTTATAAGTATGGTTTGTATATTCATACTAGAAAAAAAATATAATTAAGTGTACCTAAAAGCCCAGCATGCATAACACAGTGCAACCACAGAAACCACAGAGAGCTATTTTTACTGCCCATTTCTATTTTTGAGATAAACACAGGTGTTTCAAGTTTATTAAGCCACAGAAAGAGCAAATTAGCACTGACTCAGTCAACAAGCAGATATCAAACAAGAAATTAAAGCAGTTTTATTGCATTTTAACTTTCTAAAACTTTTAAAGGTTTTCAGACTTGAAATTAGTCCTGATATAAAACTAAATTAAAGTAAAGATAATTACAATCATATTTTGTATATAAGAACCACAAAACCAGTGTCAATATTAGTGTGTGCTTTATAGTAGAACCCAGGGTATGTCTAGACCCCAGACTTACAGTAAGAGCACCACAGTGTCCCTGTGCCACAAACTCGGCAAATACTCTGTATATGTTCAAAGAGTAAGTTTACCATGATTATTGTCTTCTGCACACATGCAGCCAGACAGAGGCTGATAGTGCACAAATCAGCCTGCTAAAACACCCTTGTTAACATTTTAAACCCACAGAATCATAAAAGGTGATGCCGGGGAATTTTGGACTTCCATTTCCCACCTAAATCACACAGTCTTGATTTGCAATTCCAAATCTAGAACATAAATAGGGCTTCACGGCAACAGCGTGAATCCAACTAAAAAAACCTTGAATAGATTTTGAATTTTAAAAGCGAGATCAAATGAAAATCACACAAAGGCACCAGCAAGTGGAATTGAAAGTGTGATACAGATGAGGGGGGTGTGGAGAGGGGGGGGGAGTGTGCGGATGAAAACAGGATTAGACTCCACAGGCCTGGTTCCCACAGATTGCCTGAAATGGGGAACAGATTTAAAGCAGGTATACTGTGTGTTGACAGGTTTGGGGTTTTTTTGCACAGGCATTTCCCTTTCCTTTTTTTTCCAGCATGTCTTACACATTTAACTAGACCCATGTCAAAACCTGTTTACATGTCATGAAAAGAAGCGGAACATGTTCAAATCGGGTAAGCTATTGAAGAAGAAACTTGGATGATTTGACAGTCTGACTCCCTTTAATGCTGCCCACTTTGAGGAGGCTGAAACAAATGATATGCATGTCTACGGTTTTGCTGTTCACTACGCCATTAAGCGATGTTGTAATTGACGCTGATTAAAATAATGCTATTCCTATGTTGAGGCAAGTGTAAATTCTGCTCTTGTCTACATGTGTTACGCACACACAGAGGTGTACAGTAGTTCAGAGGCGTGTTGTTGTACCTCGATTTTCTTCTACAAATCAAATACAAGCTGCATGCTTAAGCGTTTCTCCGTATGTCAGCAAGTTTTAGAGATTAAACTGTTTCATGTTTAATGGGATAAGGAGGAACATGAGCTTCTATCCAATCCTGGCCCAATTGAGTGTTTTTAATGCAATTTGTCAACTCCCTCTGCTAGTGGGATTTGTTCCATACTGTTAGATGTGGAGTCAATTACATAGTATCTCTGAAGAGTATTTTGCTTGAGAGATTGCTCATCTGGCAATATTAAAGCTACTTAGTATATGTTTGGCTAGAGTGGAGTTAAGGAAATACAGTTAACAGGTTTTTTTTTTAAATTCCACACACTTTATTTTACTTTTTAAAAATACAATTTACTGGATGTAATTTGAAAATGTTTGAATTTACCTCTTGTTGTATCAGTATATATATATCAATATATGTGTGACAATAATAATATGGATCTCTTCCTTTAAAACAGGGAAGCACATAAAACATTCACTTAACTCTATATATGATCCTGAAATGTCCAATATGATTAATTATAGACTCAGAGCATTACAAATGAGTCACCGGTTAATGTTAACAAATATTCTCCCTTAAGGGCCTCTATTAATAATTTCATATTCTCTCCAAATATTATTCTATCCACCTGCTGCGTGTGATCCTATTTTCCCTTTTTTTCCGTTTTGTGATCATACATAATTTAGTCCCTGGCCACATCTAATAAATGATGTTGACATATGCTCTTGCAGAGAGCACTGCCTGGAAGTGTTGGTTGATAAGCTTCTTTGCATTCTCACTGGATCCAATTTTGCCCTATCAGTACATGAGTGTGTGGCTCCGCTCACATGGTCCACTAGCCACTAGGCCTCGAGATGTCCCGGGGCTTCCGATTAGTGAAAACTGTTGGAGGGGGGAAAGAGATTTGTGTAAAATTCAAATTTGTCACCAATAGTATGTTTTTTTAAAGGGTCCTATTTTTGATTCTTGCCCTTGTGTGCACAAGGTGGCATTTATAAAAATCATATCCATGCATATATTTATATTTTTCATGTTTTACCTTCTAAACTCACTTCTCTCCTTTGTTGTTGTTTTTAAATTAAAGGCAGTTTTCGTGCCATTTCCACTGAAAGGTTGATATTGCGCTATGTGGAATGACATATAAAGCATTGTTTTTCCCTTTTGTGGGGTGGTGTGTTAGAGGGACTGAGAAGGGCTGGCTGTGGGTGGGGGGGGTCATGAGCCACATTCACACCCACAAAGCTGTGAGCATGTGGCGCATAAACTTCACCCACTGAGCCACCAGAATGTGAAGATGGATTAAAAATTGAAATTGCTTTAAGCGCTTATATCCAAATATTTGTCCATTCTCAGCCTGAAATGAATTCCTACAGTTCCAACCCAAAACCCCACACCCACACCCACACCTCCTCTTCCTCTGCTTCTTCTCGTTCCCCTGCCCTGAGCATTACGAGAGAGAATCAATTCAATCAATTCCCCTCTACCAATTGTTTGTTGTTGTTTTTTTTTTTCTTTTCTGCTGACCACACCTCAAGGATTAATATTTGATTAGCCTTTAGGAGAGGTGGAAAGTACTTATTAACCTTATTTGTCAATCTGTCAGTGCCACAGTGAGGATTGTGCCTTGCGGCGGGGAGCACAGGGCCGGAGGGGGAGGGGATCACTTCAGGGAATATCATGTCTTCCAATGAATGCTCTCCTCAGGATGTTTCATCATAATTATCCATTTTAGGCAGCTGCCACAAGCATGACATTCATTTCTGCATTTTGAATACATTTGTTAATTGATAATATGATACGTTGCCCGGGAATAATGTAATGGTACTGATGTTTAGCTGCTGTTTCCTTCCACAATTTGGCCAATTACGGCAAATTCTTTTTTAGGATGTATAAAAAGATTTGTTGGTGATGACTAATTCTATTCATAATGATTGTTTGTAAACAAAACAATGGATTGTATTGCCATTCAGGTCATTTCCATTACAATCCATGAAGACAAAGCATTTACTCATTTTGAAATTGATGAGTAAACTTCCACACTGTAAGCAGTCTTTTTTTTTCATTAGTAATTTTAATTAAGTCTTCTGCACAACACTGAAATTGACTTTATGTATAATTGTTCATTATACGTCTTGTTTTCTACAATGGGGAAATTAAGGGGCCTCAAATGGATGAATCTGAGACATGATTAGTCTTGTTCATCCCAAATGTATAATTTTTTTAATGCCTGGCGTGAGCTTTGCTGCAAAGTGAAATTGATACTTGGTATATGAAAACATTTAATGAATTGCCAATTCTGTTGTCAAAATCAAGCTAACAGATATTCTTCTGGGAAATTTAGGAGGAGAATGCACACATGAACATCCAAGCTTTGCAGTAAGACATTCATATTAAATCTTTTTTTTTATTGACAATAAAAAAAATACTTGTTTCCAGAGTTTAAATGGATAAAAGCTGTTCACCAAACTGCACAGACACACAGACTATTTGGTAAGCGTTGGCTTTATCTTGCCTTTTGTTTACAGAGTGCAACTCTTGCATCACAGTAGCGAATTCGAAGATCTGTCTGCCTCTCTCTTTAAAGTGTTTGGGTCTGAGTCTGGTTGTGTCTAAATGATAACACCTCTCCATGCTCATTGGAGGCCTCACAGATCCGTCTCCTCCACCTCTGTGTTATCTGTGATCATACGCCCCCACGCTATCGAGCTCAGTCAAAGACCATCCCATGGTTCGCAGTGTTAATTACAGATCCTTTGATGTGATAGAACACAGCCCTGTAGAGATTGATTACTCTTTGAGCTAAGTTGTCTTCCAATTACTTAGACAATTAGCCAACTAATTAAAATACTTACCCTGTGCATTGAAAAAGGAAGAGGAGTACTGCTGTGAGGATCTCCCTTGATATATGAGCTGCCAGGGATTCTCAGAGTGTCTCAGCTGAGGAGATGGAGGCCTGGTGTGCTGACTGCAGCTCAGGAAAGAGGCCCAAAATGAGTCTCTTCAGTAGACTGTGTTAATAACATGGATCATGCATTTGGAGACGTTTATTACTCCTTGTTGATTGAGGATAAGGATGTTAGATTGGGGGATAAATTGATGCTTGACAATCATTCATTTCACAAGGTTTTCGTTCCTCTCCTTTTACTGTCTGAAAAATACCAACTTCTGAATGACAAGTTGAAATATTGAACATTGCTAAACATGAATAGTTACTTAACTTTGATGCACTTTTCTTTTTTTTTATCATTGCACTTGTTGATCTGTGCAAACTCAGGGAAAAGAAATGTGCAGCCTCTTTTTAATGACAAATTATAAGAAACTTGAGTTGAAGTCAGTGGAGCATGTCTGAATATTTCCAATTGTCTAAATAATGTTAGTTTGGGACTGCATTATTTTAAAGGTCTATGGAGGATTTTGGTCCTGTGATAAAACAAGAGAAAAATAATTTCAGAGACTCTCAAGAGGCTTAAACATAATTCTAATATTTAATAGCAAACATTTACTGTTTCCCACCGTTATCACAATATTGAATATGTTGTAATTTACTTTCAAGCAGTCGCTGTGTTTGACATATTTCTGTCCCTGGCAGGAAAAAAAGTAACTGCAGTTTGTGTGTGTCTGTGCACTGTGGTTTGTCTCTTGCAGAATACAACAAACAGGCTTATGAAGAATTTCTGTTTCTCGTATTGAATGACAAATGAGGCTGTCTGACTGACTGACATCAAAGTCTGCTTCTAACCACAAAAACTGTCCTGAAGTCAACCAACATACTCACCCATGTTTCCAGACATGTTTTAATTCAATTTTAAACTTGTAGTTCTGGTCAAAGCGTTAGATTAATTTGAATGAAGACTGACTTTGACAGCCAGTGATGAATTGAAGCGCTGTTTTTGAAGGATACCGTCGCATAGTATCAACTAAATTGTATTATATGCAGTAGGGGTGTAAAGCAAATGTTGTTGACTTAAAATACCTTGGGATACAAAGTTGAGGTTGGTGGGACATAAATCAGAAGTGGACAAAAACAGAGGAAAACAGAATAACTGTATTTTTCCTTGTGGCCTATTCAGGGTTTGTTCAGAGACAAACCAAAATCACCTTCTTTCTACTATAGTACAATGCATTAAATTACAGTAAAGGAACAAACTTACTGTATAAACTCATCCCTAATAAAGAAACAATTAAGTGCTACAGTGTTTTGGTGTGTTTTCTTTTTTTCTTTATAAAATAAAATTTAGGTTGTTTAAGTATAAAAATATATTATTTGAGTGCTGAAGTTCTCTTTTAGGCATCATATCCATTTTAATTTTAAGTATTTGTTTGGCAGGCCACAATGTATGTGATTCAATTGACTCTACACGCCCACATTTGAATAGGATGAAAAGTTGTTTTTTTTTTTTTTTTTTGTATGCCCAGCATCTGACTGAGGCCTGTCACACTCATTGTCATGTCCCTTTAACCCCAGCTGGGCAACTCCATTATTCCCCCTCCATTGTGATGTTAATGTTGTGTTATCTGTGCAAGGGACAAATATGCAAGGGACAATGAGAAGTAGACATGCATTCAATGTATGCATCCATAATTGCTTTTGATGATGTAGATAATTATGTTGCACTCCGGAGAATTTTGCACCGCACAAATTACTGAAAAATCTTCCTAATCCAATACCCTGTGTAAAAACTATTTTTACCAGTATGCTTCAGTTCAGTTGCACACATTACTGTCAGGTTTTAAAATAACTTAATTACTCACATAGTAAACATTTATCACTGCAATTTTATCAGCAGAATTACTCTTTGAAAAGTGATTTGCAATAGAAAGTAAGATTTTTTGTGTGCTATATAATGTTTAGAAGTCCTTTAAAAATGAATAAATGTATTTGAAAAGTATCTATGAGGAAAAAAAATGTGAATGAGTTCAAATTTGACTTTAGTGTTTAAAGTTTTCACCCATTTCATTTTTGTAGGCAAATGTGGTGACTTCAAATTTGAGTCCTAAATATCCATACACTGCAATATCATGGCAAACCATTTGCTACATGTGTAGTTGTGATGGCTGACTTAAAGTTTATTATTCTTAAATCTGTTAACTAACAACTTGTAATATAATGTAAATGACAAAATGCTGATCCTACATTATGTATTCCTATAACAACCTATATCATAAACATGTACATTTCCTTTCTTAGACGTGTTTCCTTTACCCTGCTGACAGTTTCAAACTCACAGGAGTGTGTCTGATTGAAGTTGTAGGGGCAGGTTGGATCGAAAGACCCCCGGTGATTAGGAGGTCAGGAAGTCTGGGAGATCAAACTNNNGGGGCCCTGATATAGCTTGGCATGCTCTGTCTCTATTAATCAATCAGCTTCAGGCCTCCATGAGATCTGGGATGCAAATGTGTGTTATCAGTGAAGGTCCTGCTTCTCTGTTATGATACAATCAATAGCCATGAAGGATGTTTCTCAGTTTAAGAATTCACAAGACTCTCATTTTACTTCTAAACATGAACAAATATTTAAATAACATACTGTTTCTCCAGTAGGCAACGAATGAATTGACTTGGGGATAGATTCAGCTGTGTGTTTAAGGATTTATAATCAAATAAGCTTTTCTCTGTTTCACTGTAGCACAACATCCTCCATGAAAATCAACTTGGTGTCTCATTCTTTCAAATCTGTCATTTTCTCCTCCTGGTTTATTCTCACTGGCGAGGTGCAGGATGATGATACTGACAACACAATTTAGGGAACAGAACAAACTCGGCTCTTTTGTTTTCCGGTGACAGCTGTGTGAGCTCACTAATACAGACTTAACTGGTGAGAGAAAATGATAAATACGTGAGTGTTGAAATCCAATATTATTCACCTCTGTTGTCAGATGAGAATGAAATGCTTTGACAGTGTCTTATAATTGTTGACAATATGATGTGAATAGATAGCCTATGTTTTAGCCATCTGGTGGTGTGATGATGAAAAATGAAGTGTCATCCATGTCTGATAGATGTAACTAAGTACACTTACACCAGTACTGCAATGTGAAAAATGTTAATTCATTGTGTTACAGGAAGTTATTAGTGTAATCCATAGAGTGATGGAAGTAGTGAGGTGTCACCCACTGATTTGCATTGGAGCTAGTTTGAAGCCAAACGTTGGAGCTAATCTTCTGTGTATGGAGCCAAGACCTTTCAAATAAGGAGTGTTGGGTGTTGCCTTTCATGCCAAGCACAGCACACCTCGCTTACACTTCTCATAATGGCATAAAAGATCTAAGACTTGAACTTGACCTGGGGCCTATACTACAAAGCAAAGTCAACATATCCAGGATATCTTTTCATTGGCTTCACTGAACCTAATACTGGTTGTCCAGCTATTTCAGTCTACTTTGGGTTTTCCTATCCACCTATGAGCATGTTCATGTAGAGATGGGGGTGTTTATTATGAACAACATCTTCACGACCATGAATGAAGTACATCATATGATATGATATCGAAGAGTGATATCAAATATTTGCATAAATCTTCTGTTTCTGAGACAGCAAAAAGTCAATGAAATGAAATGTAAACAAGAACCTGTAATCACACAATTGAATAAGAAGAAATAATCTCTACATATTAACTGTAAGGCTTAAAATACATGTAGGAAATAATAAATATGGATTGAGTGAGTAATTTTTGTTATTTAGTTGGATGATAAAGAAATCACTCTGAATACGCCACATAAAAAGCAGCGCCAAGGGAGCCAATTAAGAGTGTGTGGATTATTTTTCTCATAAAAGACAGTCTTTGTTTTTTGTTTTTTTTTTTCCAGTTATCACACAGTTGTCTCATATATTCTGTGCAGTGTTGATAGAATCAAGAATAAAATCATCCACACTGTTAGCCATCACTGCAGGGATAAAATAAACTTTGCATTATTAAAATGCAGATAAAAGTTGTTAGAAGCACTGTTTTAACAACAAAAAGGAAATAAAAATCTTATT
>JANJYQ010269343.1:0-27742 GCA_024605255.1 Rastrelliger kanagurta | reverse complement strand
GATCCTGGAGTGCCACATCCATCACTTCAGCCTTGTGATTTGTTTTTCCTGGCGGGAGATCTTGACACTCTGCACTCACTGGCAGAGGTACGGGAATCAAGGAATCAATACTCCCTCTCTCTTCTTCCCACCTTACCACTCTCACTCTCCTCTCTCCCTATCACATCCCTCTTCTCCTCTCTCTCCCTTCAAGTCTGTCCTTCAGATTTATTTGCAAGCAGAGAAGAGGAAGCAATGTGATGTGGGTGTACTAGATGTAGGTTAACTCCCCATAGAATAACCTGAGTGGAGGTGTATGC
Organism: Rastrelliger kanagurta; assembly: GCA_024605255.1. Taxonomy (NCBI): domain Eukaryota; kingdom Metazoa; phylum Chordata; class Actinopteri; order Scombriformes; family Scombridae; genus Rastrelliger; species Rastrelliger kanagurta. Next base: position 27,443 of record JANJYQ010269343.1, on the reverse strand, counting down.
CCGTTCATATTTATTTGTTTCTGTCTCCTCCCTCAGGTCAGAGAGCTACAGCATGAGGCCTTAAACTGCATCACCACAGTGAAATCTAGTAACAAATATGGATGTTTGTTTATCTTTTTTAAATGCATCTCTGATTTTGTAATTACAAGAATGGTGATTAAATTTAGTTGTTTATGCGATACAGTGCAAGAGCAATTTGAAACTACATTTCATTTTGTTTTGTTTGTAAGAGCTGCAAAAAAATATTGACATGTATTCTGAGTAGGTGTAAAATGGTACCAAAGTCTAACCTTTAATCTGCATTAAAATGACTTCATTGAAACTTTCAAATAATTGGCAGAAAGCTGTGATGTTTTGTAACAAAACAAAATAATGCTCATGCTCATATCACCCTCCAAGGACAAAGGCTGTTTCTAGATCTGTGCAAATGCAGCTCAATTGTGCCTGTGAGCCACATCTAAGGCCAACCTTTCTTTTATCTTATCAAAATATCAACCCTATGCCATACTTTTAAATGAATCTTTTGTGCGTAGTGGATATAAGCTTCTGAATCAACACTAAAATGAATTCACATGTTACCGGGCATCGGTCTGCTATCCAGGATTAGTGTGTAGGTCAACATTTTGATGTGGTCATGACCTGGTTGAAATCCAATAACATTACCAATTCATGGTGTCCTCCTCCAACGCTTGGCTTCTTTCTCACCCGTGACAATTCAATGTGGGCTGTGTGAGGGGCTTACCATGCAATTTAGCCACTGTGATGAAAACTGACAGGCAGCCTGGCCCAGATGCCAGAAAGGACAACACAAATCTTTTACTAAAGGAAATAACCTAAACAACCCAAGATATGCATGTGATGATTTTGACACTGTTATTAGTTTCAGTCAAAAATAAAAATTTGGTTTCTTCATCTAAATGTTCTCCATAAATAATAAATGTTTTGAGAGGGTTCATTAGTTCAGCAGAGTTTATTGATATGAAGAGCAACATGCCCACAGGAAAGGGGCTCCAATACATATGCGTATAAACAAGATGTACCTGTAGTTCATTTTATGAAGGTACATCTAAAATGCTAAAAGCAAATGCTCAAGGCTTGCAAAGCATCATTAATCTAGCGGTAAAGTGCTGAAGCCATGGTGAACCTACAGCACAGCTCATTTATCTGTCCCTGCTCAGAGCAGCAGAGAATATGCTGCTATGAGATGTATTGAGAAAACCTGGGGAGACAGCTGGGAGTATGAAAAACACAAAAAGTGGGAGAAAAAGATACTGTAGAGAGAAACATGCACCTGTACAGTGCTATTTCAGATACTTCAGCTGTCAGGGTTATTATACATGCAATGCTAGGGTACAATGAAAAATAAATCTTTGTAGACATAATAGTGGAGTAAGGTTATCGACTGACCTTGGTGCCTGCACCGATTGAACCATTAAAGGTGATGTGGAAATTCCTACCTGACTCAGCCAAAGGCGTTGGTGCTTTCTTTCGCAATGTCATGCTGCTTTTCGATCTCTGAGGATTGATAACGGTCATCCTTAATGAGATGTCCAGGCTGAGGCCTGGTCTGCATGTGCTCCTTGAAGCTTAGTCAGCAGTCTTTTTCTTTCTGGACATCGTCTTATCTACAACCTTAGGAACACATATCTGTTCCCTAGCTTAGCTACAAAGGTTGATGCCCCCTCTAAAAACTACTATATGGGGCAGGTGGTTTACTATAATGCTGTACATTTGTAAACTTCTATCCTAAAGGTACGTTCCCTCCTCTTAATGCTGGGCTGATTCAGGGAAAGGGAGGGGAGGACTCCTCTTCTGGGAGGAGGGTGTGTGCTGCTGCCCTGATGCTCGAGAGCAAGAGACACCTTCTCTGTGATAACCTGTCGGCATGTCTCTATGGATAGCTGGGAGTTTTCACATTGTTTTCTCTCTGGTCTAATTTGATGAATGCTCTCTGGCACACAACATGTCTCTTTGGAGACAAGCTGAAAGTCAGGAGGACACTGAAGGCATTTGAAGGATTTATCCGAAGCATGCCTCTACTGTCCTGGTAATGTATTCCACTGAGGATGCTTGCTGTTTTTTTTTTTTTTTTGCTTCTCTGCTTTTCTGTTTTCCCTAGTAGGCCCTGTTTTTGTCCAATCTAAGCTCTTGTTTTGCAAAGCTCTATCTCTTGTTATATTGGTGATCGCTGCCAGTAATAAAATTGATATTTTTTACTTAGTGTCGATAATCTGTTGCTCATTAAGATCTGCTGTAAACCCCAGTAGTTTTTTCAAAATACCAAAAATGCTTACCGCCAGTAAATTCTGGGCTGATTGAAAAATCAAAGCGAAAATGGCTTATCTGCTACACATTATCATATCACATAAAAAAGCCTTTCCATCTGCAAGACTGCATGCAAACTTGCAGGTTTTTCCTTGCAAAGTGTTCTGATCTTTGCTAGTAGTATGTCTCATCCTCCATTTCCACAGCATCCATAACCCATATGCTCATACCACTCACAATCCATTAGATGTAAGCGCCTACTGAATAACTGTTCCCCTTGGATTGTCGCTATTTTCAGGCAACACCGTACATGGAGGAAATCACTGATAACCAGAGGTGGACTTCTTTTTAGTCATGCGCCAAGGTCTCTCATACTCTGGAAAATAGATAAAGACTTTTATTATTAATATACGTAATTTCTAATTCCACTTTTTATGCCAACAGAGGAGATTTTAGTGCCATTGTTTATGAAAACAGGATTTGGAGGATTTCAAATGTATAAGCCTAATATGGAATATGCATTTATTTTAGAGATGGAATGTTTTTCTTGAAATAAATAAAAACATACAGTCCCTCATTATGATATTTAAAAGTACTAATAGTACTTCTTCACCAAGTGTAATATTTTGAATATCTGCCAAAATTTTGTTTGTTTTATTTATTTAAGAGCCCTAAATTAACAGGGTGCATATCACAATCTGAAGAAATATATCAGTTCAGTCAGGATAAAAACTTTGCTACATAGCATTTTTTTAAATTTCCATCTCTCGTAATAATCTTGGATAAATCATATTAAGGGTGCACTCAAGACTCCACCTTGAGCCAGTACAGTAGCTGACAATATTATTTATATCGTGTCTATAATTGGCATCAGCTCTTGAAGTCAAAGTTTAAAATGCCCCCTGTAAAAGCAGAGGAATCAGTATTCGGTAAATGTTCCTGCACAGAGCTTGTGCCATTATTTCTCGTGCTGGCACTGATTTACACTGATAGTGACCTGCTAGTGTCCAGATCTGACCAGAGTTGTAGTCTGCACAGACTAATTGGGAGGAGTTTGTTGTCCTAAGCTTCAGTCTAGCAGCAACACATCATTAGTGTGCCAGCGAGAGAAAGAGAGAGAGAGGGAGAGAGAGGGGGGGTGAGTGGGACAGCAGATAGAGATGGCTCATGGTTAAACACGGGCTCAAGAATTCCTCCTTATCCGTACACTGAACTCTATACACCTAAAGCCTCTGATATATAAAACTACAGTCTATAACAATGCAATGGTGGCCAGTACTCTTTATGATCCAAGCACACAGTCTATTTATCCATGGCAGCTATCACACTGCTGCAGCAGCTCTTATCAAAACGCCTGATGACATCCAAGTATCTAACTTAGCACCCTGGAACTAGGTCGATGTTGATGAATAATTTAGTCCCAGATGCTCAATGGATTCCAACTGAATAATGAAGGCGTGTGGGCCTCTAAGACTGTGAGTTCAGCCCAGTGTATTGCCTGGCCTTCGCCCACACTCTTCCTACTTCTGGTCTGCCAAGCTGTCAACATCATGGACTCACACAGAGTCAGACTTCAGTATGGCTAGAAGACAATAGAATGACATTATTGCCAGCACAGCTCAGCTGTGTTTGTGCGTGTGTGTATATATATAACATACATATCATGTTCAGAACTTATGTTCAAAATATCTTTATTCTCTGGTCTGTTTAAAAATTAAAGGAAAGCTCTGATGTGAGGCTTCTTAGTGGTACAACAGACTGCTATTGTGACTCTCTCTCAGAGTGGAGCAATAAACACTATGGAACACCCAGGTTGGTAAAAATGGAAATGTTCTTTACTGTATCTTCGGTGAGAAGGATTTACAGCAGATTCTGCAATTCTGAGCAAATGAATCAACAAAGCTTCAAAACACGCACTTCCAAAAGAACATCAGTCAATACACAAAACAAAAATACATGCAAGAAACAAAAGGAGGAGGTTCATTATTTTTCCTAGGAAAGGTTTTGTTGAGATGTTACTGAGATGTTGTTGGCTATTCAAACTTATGCGTGAAACAACTGCTTCAACAAGCAAGGCAGGTTAATATAATCTATAAGACTGCACTATATTCTATACATATACAAATGACAAAGTCTTACATTAAACTCTGGATGTTCATGAAAAAACAATAGACAGCTTCCCTCTTGGTATGTGCTAGACACAGAAGAATCATTTGGTTATCCCGCTGCTTTAAAGTGAGTATGTTGTCTAGGTAACTAAATGGTGTCTATAAAGAACAGCACCGAGGCTACAATTTACAAACTGTTTGCTAGGAATAGTCAACAGTGATATTATATGTATGTACTACATCATCATTAATTTTATGAGGAACAAATCTGTTCTCTCATAAACTCCTGACTTTTCTGCTATGGTTTAAAGAACATAAAAATATTATAGCAAGAAAACATCTTTGCAGTCAGTAAGTACATGAGGCATTACAATATACTGCATACGAGCGAGCAACAAAGTGCATTCTGTGGGTAGTTTGACTTCTCAGAGCACCAGAGAATCCATACAAAAAAGATACTGACACTTTTCAGAGGCAATTAAGTCTGAATAATTGGTATCACTTTTCTCTGTTTTGACTGCTTGTGTGCGCCATAACATAAAACTGGCTGGGGTGGACAGCTGTTTTCACTTGCTAAGTTATGAGACATTGTCCCTTTTGGGAGAAAGGCTTTGCTTTATTTAAAACGAACCAGCTGTTGCTGCAACTGGACCTCAGGCTGAGTATCAGAGTGTCATTAAAAAAAGAATGGTCGGAGGCTCTCCATCTCCTCCCTTGGTACCCACATGTTCCTGTCTTGCCATACATCTTCCTCGAGGCTTTAAGTCACTGCAACCCAGACAGTCTAACAAGGTGCTGGGAGGCAGCTTCACACACCTGGTACACCCACAGCACGGAGTACGGGGACATACAAGCACAGTTGCACACAGAGACACACATTCCCAAGATGACTGGTAATAACCTTTTCAATATTCCCTGAACCATAAAATTAATTCAAAATAGGATTGGAATAGGAACAGGTATTATTGTAAAATACCATGTTTGATTATTTCTCCTATATATTAACAGTCTAGTGGATTCTATCTATCCAGAAACAGTTGATTGCTATTGTATATGTTTACAAAGGGCATTTATTTTCATTATTGATACAATGTGTGAAGGTTGTTGATAATGTAAGAGTGTATTGATGCATTTCTGTGAATTCATTTTATTTATTTAGAAACTAAAACAATATAAAGACTCAGGTATGAGATAACACTGACGTGTCAATTCCTAGCCTAGTATAGGTGCAAAATGAAAGACTGCATTTTAGTGCATAATACAAACACAGGTATGGGCTAATGTAGGTGTGTAAAGGTTCTCTGTGAAAGTAGTTATGGGGTAATTACAGAGCTGCTTCAAAATGTACATAACGCCTGTGCCCTCGTTAAACATACTCCCTCTCAGGAACCCACAAACACTATTGTGTGAGGACTCCTTTTTATGTGGCTGCTTCAAGACACTGCTGCACTGCTTTGTAGATGTTCCTCAAGTCCCCCTTAGGACCCTGTTCAACTTGTTTTCCAGGAACAGTCATCCTCACGGCCTTAATGCGAATTCAACATTTAGTACGGAGCATGATACGGCAGAGGCACCAAGGTACGCAGAAAAGCTGTCTCGCTGTGTAGGAGGAAGCAAATAGTTCTTTTCCCATTCAGTGCCTGCGTCACACTATCACCATGTTAGTGACTGACTCAGAATGAACCATGTGCGACTGGTGCTTAATTCACTCTAGACTTGACATTCTGAACAATGTATGATAAACAGTTCATATTTTGATTTCTAATTAAGCCTGGTTCTTATTATTTATTACTGGGGACCTATAAATAATGTGCACACAATATGGACAAGTGCAGAAAGTGAGCATGTTGAGCTGCTGCCATACAGCTTCTAGCAGATTACACAGGAGAAGACTGGATGCCTTCTGTTAGCGACATGCTCTAAATGATAAAATCTTAATATGAAATTCATAAGACACTATCAGCCTCCATCTACCTCCCACGCCCCCCCTTGTTCTTTCATTTCTTTTCTCTCTTGCATAAACACCCCTCCGTAGAAGCATAGTACATGGTCGACTTTGTCCCTCCTCCCTTATCCTTGCTCTCACACTTCTCAGATAAATTAAATCTGTCGGCATTGAAGCATTTTCCCCTCTGGATGCCCTGATATTTTTGTTATCTGAAATCGAATCTGGAGCTCTGTGCACGTCCTGTAGTTTGCCTTGGTAGTAATCCGGCCTGAGAGCACAGAACTGACCAGGAGGAATATCATACATTAAGGATAAACTGGAGAGTGACTGATGAATAACAATTATTGGAGAATTGCTTATAATCATGCTGCTCTCTATCTAAATGCAAACCACCCATACTTGTTATTTTGGGGAAATAGTTCAGTTCAATCCAAAGTGAGTATGTAATTCTTCATTTCAAGTTATTTTCCCTCAAAATCTAAAAATAGATGACAAATCCAAGCATGTGCCTGTGTGTGTGTGTGTGTGTGTGTGTTTTGGAGACAGAGAGAGAGCAGGAGAGGAAGAGATATTCAGCTTGGCCACAAATCACTGTCTTCCTGACTTTACCTGTGTCTTGACATGCAGTCCCAGTCCCTCATCAGGTGACAGGAACAAATTTGTCATCCTAATATAGATGCCATCACAGCTGAGATGAATGTACTCAGGCCTGATTCCCATGTGTAACGTTCGCAAAGACATGACATGAGGAAAGAGGAAGAGCAGCTTTGCCCTACAACAGCAGACCAGGTCGCATGTAGCTCCCACAGAGCGTCATCATAATCAGATTCCTGTCCTCCAGGTCTGGATGTGTCATTCACAAAAGGGTGAGCGTGACCGCCATAAACTAATGCGCAATGCTCTCATTCAGCAGAGACAAAACAAAAGACACAGGATTTAAATACAGTGAAAATTTATATTTAAAACAGGCACCATTCAAGGAAACCAGATTTTTGGTTACTAATCCATAACTGTAGTGAATGAATGACTGGACATGCTCTTTATATGCTCCTTTTTTCAGTTTTAGATTTGAGAACAGATATTATAATTTTATAGCTTTGCATCACATCTCAGTGAAATATTTATACATTCATGAGCAGATGCGGACACTAAAGAAAAACACACCATGGTGCATTTATGATATTAGGACATTTATGCATTATTAAGAATATAGTTTTCAACAATTAAAACTGCTAACTGGGCATAAATAGTTAATGAATTATTATCAACACATCACAGTTGTAATCATATGTAATGATATGCAGATTGATAAATCTTTACAGTCTGTTATAATTGTTTAGCAAGCATTTTCACAATTTATGAAAACATGCTGATCTGCAATTTATAATTTCTGTCATATCACGTCTTTAGCAAATTGTGTCCACCGTCATAAGTATTTATAATAAGTTCTAGGCGTATAAAGAATATAGTTATATAATAAATGCATGCTTTAATTCATATTTATAAACAATTAGAATATGTATGTTATATGATCATATGGGTTGTCATGATGTCAATTAACAGTAGACAAGTTATAGATAATTTATATAATGAGTTACGGCTGTTGGGAAATAAAATGTCTTAATGTATAAAATGTCTAACTCAAATTGTAATATGTTATAATGTATTATAAACCACTTATTAGTTATTCATGTACCAATTATAAATAGGTACTACATGCAAAACAAGCACACTTAAAACTAATCCAAGCTGCAGACAAATTTAATTTAAAATCTATTTCATGATAACATTTCCACATACCTTCCTTCTCTCCATTTGAGCCATTGATCTTAAGCTTACACTTTCTGTAGCCCTAGATTCAATTACTGCACTGCTATGATACGGTAGATGCAAATTTGATTGATGAGTTGGGTGAAGATAGATCTAAACAGCTCAAGTCAAGGTAAAGTCAACTGATGTTCTTTAGTAGGATGCACAACTGTACACTTAGCAATAGTTACTTAGCAATCAGATTTGTTTTCTCCAAGCTGAAGGGATCAGTTAAGGGGTTTATCCTGGGGTGAAATAAGCGTATCATTTTTTTTCTTTCTCAGAATTAAAATTTTAAATATGACTCAAGAGTGCTTGTAAAATGAAAAATAAGCCTTAAGATGTATAAGCCAGTTTGTGGCTGACACTTTCTTCCAGCTTTTGAGAAAATTATTTTTAAAAATGGAGAGCTCAGTGCAGCTCATTGAGCAGTTGGCACAAAGCTCATGAATGTAATGTATAAACCAGCTGATCACAGAATCTTGCAGGTGGGAGCAATGCACTGTAGGACAAATTGTATCTTATGCTCAACAGTTGGCCCAGGACTATTTTCTGATTCTAGAAATCATAACAGAAAATGTCCTGAGAGACAACAATATGGTCTATAAAACATGCTGTAAAGCTGTCAGTATCAGTATCTCCTCCACGCACAGACCAACACTTTGTAAAACAACATTCACACTGCGTAGGTTTCATTCTTGTCATCCAAACAGACTTAGAGGGACAATCTGTAGTCCTCTGTAATGCTGCCAGTAGAGTGAAACCTGTAAAACAAAGATGCTGCTTTGTTGACTATATTAATAATGGCAATAAGTAGGTATGCGTAAAAAATTAACAGCAAACCTTTCAAACAAGCAAGGATAAAATATACTGTCAAATGAAACACAAGGCATCCTAGGGTCTCAGCTGTCTAATGTGCAGATCATGTACCTGCTGCAGAAAAGCCTGTCTCTGCTGTCATGCAAACATTCATCAAATCATGTGAACACACGTTGACATACCATGGCATGTATGTGTTCACCCCTGCCAAGGTGGTCTGGATCAGTGAGTCACGTGGACTCTATGTGTACAACACAGTGTTGAAGGGCAGTTTCCATAATGGCCCCTGGTGAGACTAAGATGATGGATATGGCCTGTCGCTAGTAGTGAACGCTGCAGGCCCTGAGGCCACTGCAGGTCTACAGTGTTAGCTCCTTTGCCATCTGTCAGCACTGGGTGGGCACAGCCCATGACCAGGCCTAAGGCGGCACACTCCAGGGCCACCTAACAACACGCAGCCCCCTTTTGGGGCAAGGTTGGGAGGTTAGTAAGACACACAAGTACTGCACCAGAGAGCTTTTCATCTACATACACTACTTGCTTTCAAACTGTTTCTGCTCTCATCATTTTTCTGTGCTTGTTACACATGCAGCAATTGAATTATCCACTGTGGCTTTTCTTTTCTTCAGCTTGGGTAGGTGGTGACACCAGGTATCTTCAAAAGGGAATAAAAAAGCTAATATAATAAAACCTAGAAAAATCAATAGTGCACCCGTCAGTAAAGCCAGCTGTTTCATAGTAATCACTCTTTTTCTGAAGATTGCAGTATCTCAGTGGCACTATGGTCAATCCCATGCATCTGCATTGCAGGGGAAATCTTATCCCCTGCAACATTGTTTGCAGGGGATACATTTCTTTCTATGAAAGATGTTTTCTCTTTGTGAATAAATCATGGCACTATAGCCTAATAGGCAGGCTTGGGAGAAGTGGAATACATGTAACTGCGTTATGTAATTAGAATGCAACGAAAATGTAACTGTATTCCATTACAGAAAAACTGTAATCTGAAATAATCAGATTACAGGTACATTTAGATTATTATGTACAGCGGTAGTACAATTTTAAAAACACATTTTACAATAAAGAACAATATACTACCATGCAAAATCCAAAATGTGAGCAGAGTCGAAATAAGATGACAAATTGTCTCTCTGATGTATGATGGTCTGAGCAGAGGATGATACTGCATGATGCGTGCATTAGACAGTTAGGGAAAACAGGAATGTTTGTTACGCCCTGTGTCAGTCCCACAGACTATTACAAATTAGTTAAAAGAGAGACTGAGTTTATGACAGTTTGTAGAGCACATTACTGCTTTCCACTGATATGACTGACATGTGTGTGTCTGATGTGCGGACCTGACAGTGGGTAACTGGTCACCAAACACATTCAATATTGAATGACTCAAATAAAACTCAAGACTGTGCACTGTGAATTGTGCAGTATTTTCACCCACTATCTGCTCCATTTTATTTGCCTACCCAAAAAATATTTTTCACTAATCCGTAGCTGAGAGAAATACACAGCTGGCTGTATGTCACAGCTGGCTGCAGCATCATACAGCAACTGAAACAATAAGTGAGTCTCCAAACTGAGAAAAGGGCTGTGCACATTTACGCACACAGTATAGTGGTAACTTCATTAAGACAGGATTGATCTGGATCTGACAGTAATTAATGTTCTGCTGCACATTTGTTTGTAATAAAGCAGAACTTATGGATGAACCCTGAGATCCATCAAAGCTGTCAGGACACGTTTATTTTTAAGTAGCTGAAATTATTTTGAGTCTGTCTGAAAATTTCGCTCTTGATATCATTAAATATCAATTCAATATTATTCAAGCATTGAGAGATAGAGTGAGGGAGAGAGCATGACAGAGAGAGAGAATGTGCCCTTACTATATAGAGTATTACAGTAATCCTAAATGACAGAAAATAATCAAGTTACATTATTTTAATATTGTGATACTTGGATTACATCATTGACTGAATACAATTTTAAAGTTATCCTTCCAACTCTGTTAATAGGACACTGACACTCAGACCGCATTATGTCTCTAAGTCCATGAGACAGTTACTGTAGGTTTAATATCCTGAATAAAATACGACTCATTAAATGTGACTGAACCCTTGATGATCAGTCCTTATCCCTCTAAATGTGGAGCACTGTACATTTCCTTAGTAACCTCGCAGTCTGCTGTGCATGTGCCTAGTTTTTAATTGGTAAGTGTGCAGAGTTAAAAATTAAAAAAAAGAAAGATCGTTTTTTTTAATCTTACAATAAGGTCTGCTTTCAGATGAGTTGAGGAAAACAGTTCCACTTGGTTTGCAATGAGACAAGCAATTTCTATTAACACAAATAAAAGAGAAGAAATATGTACAATCATCTCTGTAAGTCAGTAATTTCCCATTCAGCTGTACCTAGTCCAGGAATGTTACAAAATTCAGACTGTGATAATATCCTGTGTAGAACAAAACAAACTTTCCACTTTATGTAAAGCCCCCTGAGTCCCAGATCTTGTATGTAATAATATCTATTTAAAGAGTAATCTGGAACTTCCAACTTCTTCAAACCTCCAAAAAAACCCAAACAAACAAAAAACACGTTCACATCAGTGAAGTAAATGCAATTAAATTTTTACTGTGATCTATACCAATCACAGAATAGTAAATATCTATGGGATATTTTATTCTATGTAAAAAGCCAACTTAGAAGGCTTTTCACAATTTTTTCATGACCATTTCATTTTAATAGGATGTGTTACCAGTCACACATCTCTTGAATAGTAACAGGCTGGGGAGTCTGTGTTTCATTCATCTGTCATGTGAATTCACTGTTAGCCAAAGTGCATACCTGCTACCTGCAACAACTTGACTTGGAATTATGGCATGCCTGTCTCATTTTTGCTCTTTCCCTTCTCTTTCAAATAAGGACAAAAAAGCAATAAAAGCATTCTGAAAAAAAAAAAACAAAAAAACAAAAACAAAACAAACAAAACCTACCATCAATCATGAAATTCAGCAGAGAGTGGTGTGTATATGTGCCATGATCACATGGTTGATATCAGCAGTGCAAATACAGCTGGGCATGTCTGAGTACCATGAAATGAACAAACAAAGTAAACCTGTGCATTTTATTTTGCAATAAAATGAGCAGCAACATTAATTTTAACTGCCTGCTTTTCAGAATGTAGTTCTGGCAAAACAACCTATGCCTTTCCCACATACACTGATGAGTAAAATGCCTTTTGACTAACTGATTGTATACCTGTCAATCTAAAGCAACTTGCTGTACTATAGCAGGCAGCATGTTGTTTATCAGCTTAATAAGATTTAAATTAAAATGCAAGGGAGCTGATAATCACCTCACTGTTAGAGAAGACAAAAAGAAGAAAAACAGAAAATGGTTGATCCTGTTTGTTATAGTTACTATTTGGGCAGGTTAGTTATTCAAATTTACTAAAATAACTGCAGTGCAAATAGAAGGAAACCATAACAAAAGAATAAAAAAAACATGATACATTCACGTGAATGGTCCATCACAAAGAGGGAAACTGTAGCACACTGTTGAAGCTTGCCATAAATCTTTTAACTATCTGAGTTTAATTTCACTACCGACATGTAGAAAGTATCAAACAGCAAGATTTGTGTTAAGCCAATGGTTTTACATTTCTGGCTTAAGTTCACAGAAGCAATGTAACAAAGAGTCTATAGTCATGGTAGTGGCTCTGCTAGACTGTACTTTTGTAGCGTAACCATATTTTCAAACACCCAAACTGAAACCCTTACGTGCACTGCACATTTATGCATGTGCTTGTACATGCCTTTATGCATGCACCAAAGGTGTTATCATCAGGGTGAATTTAAAGAGATTAGAGAGTATCATGCATATTCTATATCTTATTTCTATATCTAGTGATTTTGATCTTATATAACTCTAAATATGAAAAGCGAATCAAACCACTTTTAATTTCTGCTCATTCCTTTTTCTTTTTGACAAGTAAATATAAAAAAGTTTGTATGTAAATTAATTTCAATTTAATTATTTCAATTCTGATAATCCACCGTGGATTAAATTTAAGCATTATTCTTGGTTTTTTACTCTGGTAGATTTTATTACACTTATATTAACATAACAAATGAAGCTGTCACCTCTGGTTTTCGCAGCGGTTTCAGATTGAGATGTTTGAGGTGGAACTGCAGGATTGGGTGAGATGGGGACATTTATTTGTGCTATTTAACGTAACCCCAGTGAAAAAATAGCTTAATTAATTAACGTGTTATTCACCACTGCCTCCATCCATTATCCACTATAACAGTGGACACACTACAGCGTCAGTAGCACTTACTGACGGAGCAGCTAGAAGTTACATTCATTGTTGGACTTTTTACACTGAATGGTGAGGTAAAATAAAGTAATAGGCTAGTATTCCTGTGTTGAATGGACTGTCTGACAGCAGAAGAGAGAAACACGATGAAGTACGCAACAGAAGCGGATATTAGCTGCTCTGCTCCTCTCAGCTGAGTGCTGCATGTGTGTGCTTGTATGACTGTAACAAATAGCGTGGAAAGTCATCTTAACTCATCACTTGACACAGTTATTTAGATGCAGTAATGATCTCCAGCACAATTTTAAGAATTTACTAATATTTGGAAATTGACAGTCTAATTAACGGAGAGCTTTTATCCGTGCATTTTTTTTTTTGCGTCACACCATTGGATCTTTTTATCGGCCAAAATGACGAGCCCACAATCAATTTCAATACTGGTCATATTGGCCAATGCTGATCAGTTTGCAGATCAATCGGAACACCCCCATCTCCAATTTCTATGGCTAGCTATCCAGTACTTGACACAATTTACTCAAAAATGTGCATGGTGGTGCTATTAGAAAAGTCAGGGGATCAGTAAGGTTACTATTTTACCCATGTTAGCATGGCTAAATATAAAAAAATAGATATGATCTCAAGTAAACTTAAGACCAAACCATCCTTAAACTGAAGTCTCAGAATCATATCATATAACACCATTAAAGAACCTAGTACACTGCATGTGTGCAGTTGCCTGAGGAGTGCTTAATACCCGAGATAAGTCTCAGGTCTGAATATTGATGAATGCAGGATTAGTATTAAATCTGGCTGTGCAGATTTATTGCAGCCTTAGCTTGAAAAACAATAATCCCTACCAGTGTCAAGACAATCACAACAATGCCTAAAGGTATACCAGATACAATAAAGAGACATAGTGCATGGATGATTATAAAAGGAGAGAAGCTGCGGACTGAGCAGTTATTGGGTACTAAATTGCAGAAGATTTTTCAACACAAGATTACTGTGACACTAAGTTTATTATAGTGTGTTTGTAAGAGTCAGTGAGGGAGGCTTGGAGGTACCCAAACACTGCACTGAAGGTGTAGCAGCGCAGCATGTCAAATCTTCGTTTATCCCTGTGACTTACATAAAGGCCAGGTTTCTGCCTCTCGTTTCGGGGATGAAGAAAAACAGAGCCACTATCAGCCAGTTCAACTGGAACTGAACCATGTTCTGTGAGTGCAAATGAAATGGCCCACACAATGTCTTTTGAATGTTCCTCACTTCCCCTGAATGGCCATTACACCCACTTCACCTAGGGTTAATTTGGAAATAGTGAGGCCAATTGGCTATTTGGTAGCAATAATGTGACATAGTGGCAATTCATCCTCCCTAAGAACGAGCTATAATCTGCATTTCTTGAATCTCCACCAGCAACAAGCTATAAAACAGAAATTGCACACATCAAAAATGTGATAAAGGAAACGTGGTAAGCATGGAATGTTGGAAAAGGTCTAATCTTGCTGTGTTTAACTTGTGCCATATTGGCCTGGATAGAACAATTGAATGTACTACCATAAAATGTAGAACACACATACATGTCCATGTTAGGAAACTTACTGAATTTGGTGATACTCTGACATTCCTGTATGGCCCTCAAGGGGCTAACATTTTTGGTATTGAGCGAAATGTGTAGACAGTCTTTGGATGCAGAATGTGCCGAATTACTGCACATTGTTTTGCAGTGAACATTAGCGAATGTTTGCATGCTAGCATGCTAAACTAAGGGGGATATCATTGTAGATATCACCTACAAAACATCAACATGATGATGTGAGCATTAAGCTCAAATTTTAAAAGGGACATTCTCACATAACTGCTACTGTTGCTTTAGGCTGTTTTATTAAGCATTTATTGAGCATTTAGTAACCTTTAACTAAGAAGAAATGCAATCTAAAATTTTATTTTACATTTTCAAACATATCTATTAAATGGACAAAAATAAGCAATTAATAGTGGATTCATCAGATTCAAACGACTTTTTAACAAATCATTATTGGGTGGTAGCTGTGTTTTAAAAAACAAAAAGTATTCTAATATGTCCAAGTTAATATACAACATTTTTTTCCTGTGTCCTTTCATCTTACTGCAGCCAATACCAACTTAAGATGATGTTTCTGCAGACAGAGCTGGTGGTGGATGGCAGCTCACACTATGACCGCTTCTGAGATTTATATACTGTATGCGTGCTGGCCAGGGTTGATAATACATAGCAATGCAGGTGAGGATCCATCACTGTCAAGAGCACTCAATGGCTGTTCTAGATAGCAGGCTTTCCTCTTTTTTTTCCTTTTTGCAGGGAGGGTAACAGTTACACAGGGTGCTATCTCCTATTCTTGAGTGGTTTTGATTAAGCATCATCTAGTTAATACTAGGTGATATATTTCTCCAATTGACATTTTCCTTTATTTTTTACACCAGCTCTTCAAAGAAATTCTACATATGTATTTGGTTACAGTAACATTACAATCATATCCCACACTGACACATGTGCAGCATCCAAAAAGTACAAAGTCATCAGTATATCCACAATGTTTCAAAATTCAGCTATCTCAAATAAAACTGAATGAATGAGTTTTGGTTGAGGACCACAGAGGCAGATTAACAAAAGATGGGTCGTTACAATGCTGAAAATGCAAGACCACCGGCAGCTAGTTTTGCCATTAGTCCTGTGTGAATTTGGCCGTCACAGTTCCAAACTGACACCTGCATGTTTGGTGCTATATGCCTGAAATTTCTCTCTGGCGTTTGTTTTGTGCATGGGGGAAAGACACCACTAATTTTCTTGAGCAATAAATACATCAGACTGAGGCAGGGAAATCTAGTCCAAATCATAGTAGCCAAGAGAATTAAGAAGCATTTCTTAATGTGCATTTACAGTACATAGTCCATTGTTTGTGAATGCATACACAAGTGCATCATGGTTTAATTGGATGCGACCAGGCACCACAACAGGGAGTAGACACTTCATTAAGATATGACAGCTAGGTCCATACAGTAAACTGCCTCCCCCACTAAGGGCATGAAAATACACCACTGAAAAAATTAATAACTGAGAAGATTTGACACTAAAGAGACAAGAGTAGAATCTCTTAGTCTGGAAACTTCAAGATATGATCACAAGAAAGTTAACATCAAGGTTAGGCCTGATTATTATTTACTAGCTCTGTATTTGAGTGGGATGTAAGTCTTGGAATTGAATCAATCCAATTATCCCTTAAGGAAAAGGGAAATTCTAATCATTATTAAATTAACAATTGTGACTCATCAGCTTTTTCCCATGGTGCATTTCTTTCCTGATTAGGCTAGTGTGCTATAAGATGTTAATATCCGTTTTAATAAAGTACGAGTGACCATCCAGTGGATTGAAAAGAATGACATTAATGTAATGTTACCCATAAGCCAAGGCCTTCAGTATTCAATAACAAGTCGAGCATTTACAGAATACTGGTAGGACACCTGAGAAAGCAGAGTCAAAATCACTTCAAAATCATTATGCTAATGATGATTAGCACTGACTTTAAGGGGCCAGTGCAAGAACACCTACTCTAAATTGAAAGAGTCAGATTTCGCTGTCTCTCATCCTTTAAGTATTCTCTCACTATTGGTGTCCTGTGGTCATTACTTTACTGACAGGTACTACTGTAAGAACAGGTGACTTAACTGGACTTTCTGTTTGCATGTTGAGTTAACAAATGTCCTCATCTATCATTGTTGGACAAGCCTATAAAATGATTTTGCTTATCTGTCTGGATCAACTACATTCGTTTCCAGCCTGATCTACATATTTTGTATGTAGATCATCATTGCGCTTCATTGGGTAAAGCATGATAAGACTCTTGGCCAGTGTTAGCAGTTACATTTCCACTGCGGCCAGTCACACTAAATATGTACGTGTCCTAGTAATGTAAGACTCTAAGGATATAAAAGCATTCACTGAATTGCATTCGCCATCAGAAAGGAGATGGAACAGCTGGACAATGATTAAAATGCAGGCTATTCAAGGGAAAGGACAGTGAATGCGCCATCTCTTTTAACAGAGACCACACACAATGTCTTTCTAACTGTAGTGTCCTGAGACAGTAATGTCCTTCTGCAGGAGCTCGCCATGGGAAGGTTGTCACGTTGAATCAAACTGAACAAACTGACATCTCCCAATGGACTTATTTTTGCATGCCCCATTCATCTCTCTGTCTACATCCCAGAACAACCCTTTAATCCAATGACCTTTTTTTCTATGATTGCTTTAGATAACACCTAGAAAAACACAGTTAGCCTTGACTAATTTCCCTTTTGCAAAGCCTTTATGTGTTGCTTTAGAGTTATTAGCAATATGACTTTTCTTTTAATTTATTGTGCCAAAAAACATTACCCCTAACCTGTGTAGTAGGGCTGAATGATATATGTATATAGAGATATGAACATGCATATCACAAAAAGAGACAATATGAATGATGTGGCAAAACTGTATAAGGGATATAGGACGAGATATCGCAATTCTCCACCTGTGTGTCTGTGTTGTCTGTACCACGGCTCAGCTGCACACATGGAGAGAGGAGATTAGCATTTAACGTTAGCCTCTGTTGCTGTTTGTGGTCATTTCTTGTCACGTTGCTCTTCAGTGTAGGAATACTACTACTAAATTCCACTTCTGTTCTGTATAAATGCTGTGTTTGTGACCATGGTGAAGTTAGTTTCAGGTTGGATATTCAACATCCACAATATCTGAATATCTAACCTGAAACTAACTTCACCACCTTATTGTGCTGTTGGCTGCAATGGAGCAAGGTTGAGATGAAGAGAGGGAGTGGTGACAGCGGATATTCAAAATCGCATCACATCTAAAGCATAAAATAAGTACATTAATAGATATGGATGCCCTGCACATTTTGTATATCTCTGTAATGCCCTGCATTTCTAAATTGTCATGGTCATTTATATCACTTTATTTCTCTACAGATGAAAAGACCTGAAAAAGACGAGCATCCATCTTATCAAGTCTGTTCCTTTCTGCCAATCTCTTGGTTCCTTGGTGGCAATTTATATCACTGCATGGAGCTGGGATATAATTATAGTCTATTGTCTGATATTCGCCTGTATTACATGCTCCTGCAATGGTTCAGGAACCATGCTGAGTCTGAGAGAAAACCATTCCAGTGGATCAATATTTATGATTGTATTATTTGTCAGCATCTGCAGGCCCTTACACAAACTGTTATGGGCTCAGGTCAGAGAGAGAGTTAGGACATGGCCAGTAATATGGGCTCCTTACTGCTGCATTATTGAAAGCTCAGAGGAGTTTGTCACTTCATAATATGTAGGTTGAACAACAACTTGACATTTTGGTTATCTTTGAATTGCTGATTTTTTTGAGATGAAAATCTCTAGGTAAAGCTTTTGACTGGCTTCATTCAAGGTTAAAGGCTCATTTAAATTACAACAAATATGAAAATATGGAAAAAAATAGTTTTAAAATTGTTTGAAAACATGGTTTGAATATGTTGGACAATGAAACTAATTACATAATTAGATGAGTTTTAGAAACATTTTTTCTGAAAAAACTGAAAAAGAACAACATATGTATGGACATTTTTATTCAAATAGTAAAGCCAGAAGAAAGTTAAATTGTATTTCAAAAAAGAAATTAAAATTGAATAATTTTGATTGTGTGTATTTTTGTTTCTTAATATGAAGTTATAAATCCACCCCCTTCTGGAGACATTGTAATCTTCCCTGACCAAATCGGATTAATAAAACTGAGTTAAATCCAAAACTATTTTAAACTACATTTGTAAAAGCTGATTAAGGCCTGATTAAAGGGTCATTTTAGTCTATGAAGATGCTTAATTTAAGCTACTATGAATGCTTCCCATGCAAGTGAATCACAGAATATTTGGAATTTGTTTTTGTTCAAAAGAAATCTCAAACCCATAAGTATCTGGTTTTATTTAAGTGAAATGGCCATGAGCTTAAATAATCAGTTCTGTGTTAATGTGAAAAAGATGGTGGTCTTAGCTCCACAAGGATTGAAGCACACATTTCTTAGTTATCAATGAGGTCACCTTTTTATTGTTTATGAAAGGAGAGCATTTCCTGTGGGCCATGAAGCTTCTATTTTTGTTCTGTACCAAAAGCATGTTATGGCATTTCCTACAGTGTGACTACTTCAAATCTAAGCAAACACTTTTTTCTCAGTGACCTAAATGAATCAACTTTATTCTTATTGGTGAGTCACAGGTATTCCTAGATCTTAATTTAATTCCGTCAGCATGTTTGTTTGCAAGCTAAATTCCAGTGCAAAGAATATGGGCACTGTTTGAGAAATTTAAGACTCAAAGTAAATATCTGCAGCACTGTAGTCTAAGAATTAAAATCTTGCATGGACAATGTGATAAATAAATCTATCGCTAATCCAAGTTAAGACACAAAGGAAAGGTTTTTTTTAGGTTAAATTTATGGCTGTTGCTGTATAGTACAAAATTCAAGACGATTTTTCGTTTTTTCTTGGTAAGGAGCATTTTCGAGAAATGCTCTTATTGCCATTTCACTTGATAGGACACACGTTTTATGTTGCATTGTTCAGTCACACATTGTGACATTTGAGAAGTAATATGCTCCTGCAGATGCTGCACCACTCATGCAGGACAGATAAAGATGATGGAGGACCTCGACGATGGTTATCACTCTAACACACACACATACATACACACGTGCACATATGCCGTGGTGCCACATCTGATTGCACAGGGAGAAATGCTCAAAAGCGTGCCTTTGGTGCCGTTCCCAATGGTGGAACAATGGACTTATTTTCCTCCATTTTTTAGGTCAGAGGACTCAAGGAGAAGAAAGACATGACACAATAAAGCAAGGCATATACTTGTAACTGCATAATAACTGCATAATGATGATGTGCTTAACTTTTGCTGTGCATTATGCGTATTTCAAACATGTATGAACATCTCATAACATCTAACACCTATTATGCTTTATATATATATATATATATATATATATATTTATATCCTAATTTATCTTACTGGCCAATTATGCAGCCCCTCAGTTCATCTTCTTTTAACAAGCTATTTTAGCTCCTGTCTCTTTAAGGCCCCCCATGAGCCCACTTTGTTCTGATTGTCCAGCTTTCTTGCAGCTGCTGGGGGCAGCACATATTAGAAACATGTTAAGTTGCTGCTGATGCAAACCCAATATTTCTTACTCTACCGCTTCATATTAAAAGCTTTTCAATGACTAAATAACAGTACAGCTTTATTGAGAATTTAAGGGAAATAAAAAATCATTCCTCAACAAATTAGCAGAGTTTTTTTTTTTTAATGGTCAAAATGCCAATGTATGCATATATTTGGAGCTTTTTGTTCGGTTTGGTTCAGTTGGAAATATGCAGGCAGGAATAGCATAAGCAGAAACAGTGACAGTGATGATAATGTTTGATGGAGAGGTGCAGATGACCAGCACACCTCCAACAGGTTAGCAACTTATTCTTTG
Source organism: Rastrelliger kanagurta (assembly GCA_024605255.1). NCBI lineage: Eukaryota > Metazoa > Chordata > Actinopteri > Scombriformes > Scombridae > Rastrelliger > Rastrelliger kanagurta. Next base: position 6,622 of record JANJYQ010269343.1, on the reverse strand, counting down.
CTGTGCTGTGTAATAGAAAAACACTCACACTGTGTCAGCTCAACTCTAGTCATAGCTCAGCATGACTGCATCCAAAACTTACAAACTTTATATATATCCCTTAAGACAGAATAATAATTCTTTAAGACACAATAATTAAAAAAACTGTTTTACCTGCTGAGGCTCTCGTGGTGTAGTCTGTTTAACTCGTCTGCTGGACGCTGTGGTAGTGGTGATCTCCATGATGGACGTGGACGTCTCTGAGCGATTGGCTGTGGTGCTTGACTGTGGTGTAATAGAGGAGGGTGACTCCCCCACAAGTCGCACGCTACCCTGGATTCTAATGTTGGGATCTCCCTCTGCAGCCATGTTGAATACCTTCAAGCCATTATAGTAGAGGCCCGAAAGCTGGCCCTGAAAGGATCGACTCCGGTCTCGCTCCCAGCCCCCAATCTGTATAGTGGTTTGGCTGTTGAAGATTGTAAGCTGCCGCCCTGTGGGAGAGCAATGTTACATATATACAAAAAATGTTGAACTGTGGACTCAGTCAATTTTTCTGAACAGGAAAAAAAAAGACAGAAAGACAAATTATTTGCCCAGTGGCTAATGAGACCAATAAATTACGGGTTGTGGAGACAAACCCTGGTAATTTATTGCAGTAATAATGATGAGATGTCTACAGTATGAAAAGAAAAATACAAAAAATCAAAACACAGGATTTAGAAAATCAATGCAGTTTTGCTAAAAGGGCAGTCAAGTCAGAAATAAGGAGGAACAAAAATAAAATCGTAACTATTAATATAATGAGAATGTAATGGATTTCACTACATTTGAAAAGATAATTTTAAAAGTGTTATAAATGAACAATTTGTTGACAGGAAATTGCCTGAGAAGTAAGACAAATATAGAAAATAACTGTCAATAAAGCTAAGGGAAAATGTTTCATTATACTATGTTTATGCAATCTTGAATTTCTCTTTCGAATGTATAGCACAGAATACATGGGGAAAAAATGTTCTATATTGCTAAAGGTATTGTAAAAAGGATCAGACTTTTCTTAAGTACAAAGCTAAATGCACGTCTGGAAAGATAAATTTGAAGCCATTGATCCTTTTAGCAAAAGCAACCAAAAATAAAATAAAATAAATAAATAAATAAATAAAAAAAACTTAAAACAGACATGGTCGGAAAGCAAAAACATCGTATGACAACACTTCCATAAAGAAAAACAGAAAAAAGCATAAAAGATGATAGGGCTCATTTCACATTTTATGTGAAAAATATGAATTAGTTATTGAACTATAAAAAACAAAGCATGCACTCAGTTTGTTTTATATTACAGTTCCTTGAGCTAATGCCCTATACATATTTACAATGTCTGTTAAAGGGACTCAAAATTCTGATGCCAATTCATATTGCACTCTATTTATCATTGCTAGCAGTTTAATCAGAATAGATCAAATTACACTAATATAGGAACATATCATGCTGCATGTTTCAAAAATGTTTCAAATAACACTAAAAATAGAAACTAATGAATGACTAAACTGGATCTTTTAAATTTATCATTTAGATGTTTACAGCAAAATGCTACAGTAATTTATAGACATTTTAACAATTCTGATATTACTTCTGTAAGTGGATTTAAATTCATATTTACAGTCCCTTTAACCTTAAATTGACAATAAACACGTATTAAAAAAGCTGACATCTATAAAATAAATACATTATTATGAAAAATATAAAACACTAAATTTAACTGTTGTTTTTAAGTTTTACTGAACATTTATTTTTTTAGGTTTATTATTTACAAAATATTGCTACAACTTGGTTATGATCAAATTATTTTATTTGAAATTTTAATCAGTGATTTTACCTTTGTCGAGTAGCCAATCGTCAACTACTCGACCAAGTCGGTATGGGATTCGCTGTCTAGCAATCGCCAGGCGTTCGTTATCATTGCTGCCTTTAAAGTTTAAAGAGACATTTCATTGGTTACAATCTGTAGGGTCAAAGGTTAAATGTTCATACTTAATGCTGGATCTATACAACTGCACAAGGTTTTTATATTTAAAAAGTTTTGTATATTTAAAAAAACAATATTTACAGTGCTAAAACATTATTTGAACAAAGTTCACTCATTTTATTTTATTTTAGCCAACAAATTAGGCCTATATTAATTGACAATAAGTGAATTAGCACGCAAATGTTTCATCTAGGTTAATAGAGCTATGTTATAAACCAAAACAAATAACAAATTTATACATTTCAATTACAAATTCTTTAGCCAAATATTTCCACCCCACTTGTCTTTTCCCTCTGTATCTTTTTAAATGGCTTTTATGCTAGTTATATACATTTTCAAAAAGAACATCATTTGAATTTATTGTTAAGTCACCCTTTTATGGTTTGAAGGACAGAACCATTTAACTTTAACATATTACCAATATCAACCCCATTTATAAATAGCCTAATTGACAAGAAATGATAACCTAATTGCAATATAACAATTTACACAGTATATACATCGAAGCATCTAGTCAGAGAACAATCCGAAACAATGTCAGAATAGATACATACATTATAAAGTTCTCCAATACAAAGGGCTTTGACAAAAGCTAAGAGTTATAAAGAAGAAAAACTGAAGAAGTTGAGAGTTTGAGTAGTTAATATTGTTGTTTATGTTGCGATGACATCAGAAAAGTTGTTTTCCAACATTCAAAGAATAAGCCAAATTAATGTCAGAAGTGGAAAGTGCATCTAAAGAAAAGCTCCACCCCAAGACTGTAGGGGCACTTTAACATTAATGAGGGCAAACTCTGCATCACTCTTTTGTCAAGGCCAATAACCTCTCCAGAACAGAGGACTTTCAGCAAAGTGGCACTGTCTCTTGAGTGCTTTTCTCTTGGTATTGTCTGCAGAGATTGAATTCAGTCAGCTCCATTCTTCCGGCAGATTGACAATGTTTGTCCCATCAACTATATTAATTCAGTTCTGGCAGATAAAAGATCCAGTAGCTAACAATGATTTGTTGGAGAATAGCTTCAGAGAGGAAAAGATCGCAGAGACACAGAGAAAAGGAGGTAACCTTGTAACAGATGCACAGTTGGTCTGACGACAGGTCTTAGAGGTAAGAAGACGCATAAAAAGACATTTTTTAATCGCATCGGCTTGAATTACTGTAGAGGATCAGCTGCACAGAAGAGGGTTTAAAGCTTGTCTATACAGCTCATGGAATTTGGCTGCAGTTGATTATGCTAGGTTGGACCACAAAGGCTTATGAAAGAGATTTAGTGGAACACTTCTGCCTCAACAGTGACATAGAGATATACATTCTGTTTTACATCAAAGCCACACATGGACAGTATTTATTATTTTATGCATATTTCTGAATGTGATTAAGTAAGCAACATTTGAGAAGTGATACCGCACCTTCAGGCAACTCAATCAGTCTGTGATGGACATGTAGAAAATTTCATGTTACATCTAAATTTCATGTTGTGCCCGCAGTGTTTGACTACAACCTACAAAAACTCTGCATGTAAACCCATACATGGATCGCATTTTCTACTTGAAATGAAACATTTTCAAGCCTCACTTTTGCAATGAATTATCACTTGTTGTGAATAATGAAAAGAGTGTGTAATATTCTTGAAAATATCACCAACTTCCACACAAAGACCAAAAGCAATAATGTGCTTGTCCATCTCTTAATGATTTGTTACTTTCCCAGTCTGTGGCACTCAGTCCTGAGCCCACTAGTTGCAAATTAAGATGTAAATCTACACAAATAGATTGCAAATACTTTCATTCAAAAGGGCTTCAAGATGTCCTGAAACAGCTGGGTACAGTAATTATTAGAAAATGTCTCTCAAACAGGAGTAAATTGTACCTTTTTGGGGATTACTTTGAGCATTAGATATATCCACATGAGGGGCTCTAATAAGTATTCATACTAACAGGATGGTGTGTGGGATCACCTCAAAATAAATTACAGTGTCCATGTTCACCATAAAGAAAGAACATGTCACCAAGTGCAACAATACGCCTCACTGATGTGTTTTTAATAGCATTTAAAGAACATGAAGCTCAACGGCACAAAGGAATAGACCAGCTACACAGGAAATACCTGTTAGTGGGATCAATCCGTTGTTGCTTTTGGTCTTTTCATAGAATTTGTTAACAGTAAGAAAAAAAAAATAGAACACCTCCAGATTTGTCTTGTAAAAAAGTATTTATATTTAATTCTTGCTGGCTTTAGAAATAATGTTCTTCCAGGTATGTGATACAAATAACACCATCCTCCAGGTGCTTTCTGCTTATGTAACATCTATCATATTGTGTGTGAATTTAACACGTATTTATGCAAGGAGCTCTACACCCCCTATTATTTCTCAGCATTGCATTACACACAATTGTGAAAAAACAAAGAAACCAATGCGCACACACAGCAGCAATTACTTATATTTTGAATGTCCTAAATTGAATGTTGTCATGGAGCATTCATAGGCTTTGTTAATTCTTGTCACCTCCATTTGTCAGTCATGGGGTGTTAGCTCTGTCACCTCTGTGCTTCCTGCTACTCTGACACCTCATTTGAGGAGAGGTCAGCATCAAACTGGGCTCTGGAGAACATTTAGCCTACAGCTGTTGAGAGGACAGTGAGGACACATCACTCACACTCATTTAAATGGCATTTTATCTATTAAAGCCATTATTAATAATTTTAATTTATTTACATACATAAGTATGTCTCTATACATAACCACAATACATAACTATATTTGGATATTTTTAATTGTCTTGCAAAATCATGGCTCTTTTATTTTTTTCCTTACTGCTATTAATTTTTTTTAACAAATATGAAATTGTTGAGGAGGAGTGCAAAAGAACTAATAGAAAACCACACAAAAGTGTTGGGCTGGCAGGCTCACACACATACAGTAAACACACACTTATCCTCACACACAGCGTGCAACTGTGCCAGAATCCTCTACTTTTGTGCAAAACCATGTTCTATTTTCAAAGACGGTAGCGCTTTATCTGTTTGGCTCTGAACCGCGTGCCATGCTCAGTCTATCCTTATACTGAGGTTAATTAAGTGTGGATATAATCAAGGTCTGATCGTGTATTGATCCCCACTGTGGGACATCGGAGTGTTAAACAATGCTATCCCCTGGGCTTCGATGCAGCAGTAGAGCCCATTCATCCTGCCTGCGAGCGGAGCCTGTGACTGCTGCTGAGTGGTGATTTGGTTTGGTATGGGACAGCCTAGCTTATCTCTTCCGCCAGACAGCAGCGATTCAGCTGAGCCGTCCCAACCGACCCGCTTTGCCCTCACTCACTTGTTTTCTTTTTTGTTAATAAAGTGGTCAGATAAGGTGGGGGCTTTATCTTATTACAAGCCCTAGGACACTCGCCACATTAAATGAACAAATATGCAAATGCGTCTTCTGTTCATGGAGCTGGGAGAATTAAAGAGGAGGAACCTACACAAATCTCACCATTATTTTTTATTATTCATTTTCCCTTTTTTTATTCTACTTTGGCTGCGGGAGCCATTGCACCATTTTTAAGCATGCTCAGTGATGACTGCTCACACAATAGACTGAATAGGCTCATGGATAAAACAGAGGAGAAACCAGAGCAGATAGGATGGAGCTTTGATGGATAAACCTAACCCTCCTCCTCTTGTATCCCACAAATCAAACTCCCCAATGCAAGGTGGAAAAACAGGACAGAGGGTGAGATCGACAGAGGGGGGCAAGGGTGGACAGACAGAGGTAAAAAGGACAGAAAGAGAGAGAACTGAGAGCTGAGGGGAGTGGAGTGAGAGACAGAGAGCTCTGTAAGTGCACCACGCTCTGATAACAGTAAAAGAATAAGGCCAGGGACTTCTCCATTATCTTTGTGTGCAGCCCGTGTTCATTGGGTGCTCCGATAGGATACTGACCTGTACCCTGCGGGCCTGGCAGCACCATTGTGGTGGTATTACTTCCATGGCCAAGACTCAGGAGAAGGGGTAGATTTTTTTGTTGCTGCCCAGCCTTTTGTGCACCACGCAGAATGAAAGCAGAGTGAGGATAGAGGGAATAGAACTAAACTACAACAAATAGAGGGCTAGTTATGTGTCAGCGTGTGCGTTTTGCATTTTTAGATTCTAATAATTGTGCTAAAGACTTTTAATGGCCCATATATGCAGTACGAGACTTTTTAATGAGATTACGAGGGCAGCAATATAGGCCCTGGTGAAGCAATTATTTCCTGGCTTTGAGAACGATCGCGCCCTCCCATATAATCTCCTCCTCTCTGTCGTTCTCACTCTCCAGCCATCATTTTTATCTTTGCTGTCTACTCTTATTATAATCACTGTTGATCTGTGAGTGGCCTAAGAGTGGCTGAGGGCTGCTATTATGAGTGCGTTAGAGGCATACATGGATACTAATCAAACTACAGGCGAGCTGAGAGAATAATGGCTTTGTGTGCTGGGGATGAGGGGAGGAACTGCGCAGTAATTGTGATTAGATGTAATTAGTCTGCAACGAGTCTAATAAGGTAGCTTGACTTGGCATTGTCACTGACGCATGATTGGTGGGATGAGGATGGTCACTTTCCCCTGCAGCATTTATAACTCAGCACTTAT
>JANJYQ010269335.1:0-23433 GCA_024605255.1 Rastrelliger kanagurta | reverse complement strand
TTCACCTGTATGAAGAAGAAAGGTGTAGTGTTTGCTTTTCTGCCACGAGTAAATCATTTATTTTTATATTGTTCAGTCTGTACGCTTCAGTCTGTCACGTACGGCGATAAGCCTCTAATGCAATGTAAATATCACCGCTTTCTATTTGGTGACATTACTTGTGTATTTTGTTTCTGAGATGGGATTATCAGTGATCTGTAAAGTGCAGGCCTGAGATCGATCGTCTCCACTCTATCACTCTTACCATCATTTCTCCTCCTTTAAAAATCATCACCAGGTGTGTTGACATCTCTGGAGGACAACCAATCCCCTCCCCACCGGTCCCTCAGTATTTGTTTACAGAAATACTACGGCAATGTCCTTGTATCGTCATAACTGTCTCTTCTTGTGTTTGTCAATGACGGAAAATCCATAATGAAATCTGAATGAAAATAAAGGATAAGTTGATGGTATTTTCCACTTGTCTGGTGGTTGCAATCATCCACTTGCATGTTTAGACAGTCAAGAGAGTGTTAATGTAGCATTTGGAGTCAAGTTTTTTCCAAGTGTGTGCGAGTAGAGGCAACGCTCATCCACAGTAGTGTGTTTTAACAGTGCATCAGGGTAGTTTGAATCAGACACACATGTTAAGATTTATTTTTGCAGTTACCTCATAAAGCGTACTTCGCATTTTGTTAAGTTTTGTTATTAAGTTTGAGCCGTGACTACCTGCTGCGTGACGGTAATCAAGCTTTGAAAATACCAGATAGTGGGTCACCAGCAGTGTGGGGGGCAGGATGTAATAAAACAATAATTTGCTGACCGCAGTCTTCTTGATGTAGGAACACTCCCCCTAATTAGTGGTTAATAATACCAACTCTCACTTACACTGTAAGGTAGGTGCAGAAAGTGCTACCATAGTCATCATCCCCCAAGCCCCCTCAAGAATATCACTAGGCTTTGAAACCAATTTGACAAAAGACTTTCCCCTCCCATAGGCTAACACTGAGAAAGAGACATTGGTTAAAAAAATATTTAAAAGAAAAAGTTTCATCCACATTTTACCCCCATACTCAAAATGTTTAAGCAGAGGTAACCAGCTTGGCTGAAGTAACTCACTATGGGCCAAATGATGTAGAAGCAAAGTGGAAAAAGGACCGAAACAACATTTTTTAGCTTTATGCACCACTGAGCAGCTTTCATAGGGATGAACATGACTCCCATCTCAGCACCGTACCTAGTTCTCTTCATGCATCCGTGGTTCCCCCCACTACTGCAAGTACATGAATCCTCATCAGAAGTCAAGCAGGAACTAATTAAATGGAGACAAGATGTGTGGATAAAACAACACTAGACTATAAACATAGATTAAGGCCCCAAAAAAAGTGTCTGGATAGAGCAAGAGGTTGTGTGAAAGGGGCATGACAACCTCATGTAGTGACAGTGTCAACAGTCACAACTTTAAAATTCATTACAGAGTAGAACTTTCATGTTTATGGCTTCAGGAAAAGACATTCTGGCTTTGGAACCCTGACTGAGTTAAATCAACAGGATTGCAGATAGAGGAGCGCACTGATGAGGTCTTCTCACCGCCAAAGAGGTAGGACACAGCATTTTATTCTATTCACCGATGTGCTACGCCGCTTCTCAAAATTATGCCAAGGCGAAGAGTGTTATTACGCCTCAGCCGATTAGTCAAGTCTGGGTCTGTTCCAGTAGGAACGCCGGCGTGTGGGTCGTCTCCTGACTATCGTCTGAATGAATGTAGAAATGGTGTCGGTGGCATGAAATCTCGACTGTTTAAAGCCTGATGTGTGGATTGCGTCAGATCAGCGATGAACAGTGTCGGATGATCGGCTATAAATAGCTCTCGCGTTTTCCAGGATCCCTGTAGTAAAAAGCTTCCAGGGTGAAAATGGGAGTTTTTGGCCATTTTGTTTCACGATGAGAGCATTCCATTTTGTCATATACTACATTTATGACACGATTATGTTATATTTGTTTTACTTGCAGTTACGGATTGTAGCGTAAAAGTGTGATGAGAGATGGGCTGGCAAACAAATAAAAGCCTAAGTGAGCCTCTCGGGGAGCTCACGTTGCTATGCTATTTTTTTACCAATTTATTTATAACATTTTATCAAACTATGTAGCTACACCTGCTGTTAAAGTGCCAGCTTGCTATCCTGTTACTTAGCCCATATGTTATAAATAGTGTGATATTGATTTATGAAGCTCATAAGTGTGTAAGTTGGGAGGAAAAAAAAAAAAAAAAAAAAAAAATGAGGCCAGGGTCAAATTTTGTTCCCAATTCAAGCCTGGCAGTAATACAGTTGATAAAATGAGAATGATGTCTCAGGGACATAAAAAGGCATAATATTTTAAACATATCAAGTATGTGTTATCCACTGTGGGAGACGTGTCTTGTAAAGGGCTTTTATAGAAACATTCATGGGTTTTAGAAAGGAGAAGGGGTGTAACTGGAATACATCATCCTAGTGCTTGCTTCTGCAGTAATAACAGTGAGCCAAGTTTGTGTACAAAATAACTTTCTACCAAGCCTTCAGCTGACATTAAATGAAAATGATAACCCTATTCCCTCAAGGTTCAAATGAGGGCGTAAAATGACGTCGTACGCTAAACATATCTATTGTGTTGAAGAAAAAAAAAAAGAAAAAAAAGAGGCAAACCCATTACTTACTGTCAGTATGTTAGAGTTTAGATGTCATGAGATTATGTAAAAAAAAAACAAAAAAAAAAATCATTTGGGATCTCAGTTTTGTGGTCTTGCCGAGTATGTACCTAGAAAGCCCTGTATTTTCAGTTCAGTGGTCTGGAGATGGTTGTTACTCAAATTAGCTTATAGTCTGAGACTTATCAGCATGCCTCAGTGCAAATTTTGATTAACTGTACATAGCCAAACATGATATTTGTCTTCCTGAGACAACCTCTATGGTTAAACCCCAATGTAGAATACAACCCCTTTAAAACTTAGTGATTCTAAATATTTACAAAATAAGTATTTAATAGTCATATCTCAACTTCTATTGGGTGGGACAGTAGTTTGCTGTTGTGTCATTCTGCTTCATTTTTTCTGCATACAGTAAGGATAGATGATATTGGGATGTTGGGTTTTTTGCCAGTATCCAATATGCTGATATGTTCCAGCTCATTCTGTGGTGTGTACATATAGGAGCATAGCAAGACTGCAGTTCAGGGCTCAGCATTAAAAATGTAAGGAACCTGCCAAGTGGGTCATGAAGTAGAGCTTTCTGTGGGTTTATTAGACAGACAGGATTAATGGGTAGGGTTTCATCTTTGGTCCACATTCAGGAGCAGAAGGTGGCGATAATACACCTAATACACTGGTTGCCAAGCGCTGTTGTAAGCCAAATAGAAGGTTTTTAAAAACTGAGTTTTACATCCCATCAGCTGAGGTCCCGGTGCTTCCTCTGCTGTGTGGATCCAACCTGAGCACCAAGCCAGGCTTTGTAAATTGGGATGGGGCAGCAGGTCTGTGACGAACCATCAGGATAAAACAATCCATGGAGCAGGAGAAGGCAACACATTGTCCTGCGCCGATGGGATTTGATAAATGTCTTTCTCCTCTGCTGATTTAGGTCTCTGCATTGTTCTCTTGCCATTTTGAAGATGAGGGTAGACCCTGAGGTTAAAGATGAAACACCATCTTTCTAAAGTCGGCTCACAAAAGCTAAGCTAGCAGATTCATCTGGAGCGCTCCAGGCGTTCGGGAAAACTTCAAAAAGCGTGACGAACATCAAGTCAAATGTTTCAAGAGTCTTCATCTCTGGTGCTTCCTCAGGTACATAGGTAAACATCAGAGTCCGTTTTTCCCTCTGTAACGGTACGGCGAAGACGAAGCAAGCGAGACATTTAAAAAAAAAAAAAAAAAAAAAACCCCAGACTTGAGTTCATGCACTTTCTACCATGACTCATCTGTGTGATTGAACGAGCACCTCTGCGAGACCTCGTATTACAGTTCCGCCATTTAAAAAGCTCGACAGCTCTCCTTAGTTCTATTTAAAACTACTCATTTTCTTGACAGTGTTCTGCTCACAGGGGACTCCCGCCTCTCGCAGCTTTTAAGTGCTTTGCAAAATTTTTTCGCTACAGTGTGAGATACTGTTAGAAATGGTGAGAAGCCTCTTGCACACTCTCTGATGGTTACAGATCTATGTCAAAACTTTAAATATACATTCTATGCTTGTTTAAATTGGGGTAGTTGTTGGGATATTTAAATTGATTGCTAATAATCAAGTTTTAAAGTTGATTACATGCGTTTTGGATGTAAAATTGGAACATAGGAACTTGTGCTTATATTGTTGCCATTACTGCAGAAGGGTAATAGTACAATATCACTGCAAAAGGAGAAAGTAAAGTAAAATGAGGTGCAGAATATACACTGATTACTGTACCACCTGTTGATTTCTCAATTCATTTTTATATGTTAAATGTAATTACATATATATAGTACCCAAGTAAAAAAGGCCAAGTACAGCATTTAACTGATTCATTCTTGTATGGCTTACTGCTTTAAGAAATAAAACCCAGGTATCAATGGGGCTGCTTTAAAATAATAATAATAAAAAAAAAAGATTACAAGCAAAGACTAAGAATTTTTTTGCATTCAAATTTTTACTATAATTTGTGTGTTAAAACAGTTCATACACAATAATCTAACCTCTGATAAGTACAGTCAATATCGTCAAACTCAACAGTACAGCTGCCGTCAAACTTGCTTGTTTTTTTTTAATTTTTTTATCATTGTGTCATACAATGTAGGGACCATAAAATATTACACTTATCTCCAGCTTGGTAGTGACTGCTAGTAAAAGGCTGCGTTTATGAGCCGTGATCACATCTCACTATTTCCGACAGTAAAAATGGAAAAACACATAAAGCTACCTCTGCATTTGAAAACATTAAAAAAAAAAATAGTTTAAAAATGAATAGTTATTGATGTTTCTAGTACAATTTGTTAATCAACTCGATGGAATTGAATAGAATTGGTTGATAATGAGGTTGGGTTCATATTAAAGCCATTTATGACAATTCAATTAACAATTGAGGGAACTTGACACAGCATCAGAATGCCAAAGACATCTGGTGAATACAACATGATGTAATGGAGTGTGCAAAGTGTTTCGGTTTTTTTTTTTTTTTTTCCTCAAACACATGAGGGCTGAGGTTTCTGCACATGTTCGGCATTTGGCTGGGTTTTAACGGCAGGTGTTAAGTGCCAGATATCGCACGACTGAGACCGAGACTGCCACATGCACAGTAATTTCCACCACTAATGCGGAGTCAGCCGCACATAAAGCACAATGAAAGTGATCAAACTACTAGCAGCCTCCAGGCCCTGATGCTTGTGCTAAGTCTGGAATACAGACAAACGGGCTTCATACACTCACTGTGCTTGCAGCTTGCTCCAGTAGTTGCAGTGTATGCTATCATATCAGTTACACCGTGAGTGAGAGTAAATGAGTCGACCCGCCTGAAACTCACCCTAATGGAGAAATTATGCAGTGGAAGCGGAGATAATTACTATTAAAAAAAAACAAAAAAAATTTAAATAAAAAGCAGTCAGCAGTAGCTTGTAGCGAGCAGTGTCACAGACGCAGCTTTAATGAAAATCAACTACAACTTTGCACTCTTTGACCTAAAGCTTGTACAAATGGCTAACACTGAACTGAAGGTCGCTCCTTTCAGCCAGAAGAAACACAGTAAATCTAAACTGAAGAGCTTTGTGTACTCTATACATACAGTACTGCTCACTGATGGTCAAAGCATGGTGACTTTTATATGAAAGCTTCCCATTTCTGTTATCAACACACAGCAGTAGCAAGCACCTTCTAATTGTCAGCTGCTAATACAAAACAGTTATTCTCAAAGCAATTTATTCTCTACTTTAACAAGAAAATTGTGACAAAAGGACGCGTGGCTGGATAGGTAAACTGTTTTTGTGTTAGTTTCTTCCCACTGTTTATTGCATTAGTGTCAAGCTTTCAGCAGAGCAGGCTCAGAGTCTGCAGTAATTAAGGTTTCTAAAACTGTCTGACCTCCTGAGAGGACGCGCATGTAACATCTCCAGCTTCATATCTTACTGTTGATCGTGTTCTGCCTCGTCGTTAATCTGCACTTTAGGTGCTTTGTTGCTCTGCAAACCTCTGAATGAGACGGTTTTGTCCAGAGTAATTTATAAACAACAGAAGGAGTAGCTGATCTGTGCACTGCGGTGCATTCTCAATTGGGAGATGGAGCATAATCATCATGCAGCATGCAACACATTAACTGAGAACTAGAATGAGGTTAGATCTGTGGCTCACACTCATTTTAGCTCAGACTGCATGGTGCATAAAAACTGGATTACAAAGTCTTTCAGTATCCATGAAACTATTAGCATCTGAGTGACATCATAGGAGCAGTCAGAAAAATGAATTAACACCTTTATTATGCATCAAACACAATGGTGAGAATCTTCAAGGATAGAGTAGGATGATAGCTGAGTCATCTTACAGCAGACGGGCTCTCCTAATCTGTCTGCTTATAAAGAGTAAGGGTGTGTGTAACTTGGTGTGAGATCTAATGTAACATTAACACACACCCACACAAACACAAGGTAGCTAACCCTATACAGTAATATCCTGGTGACTGATGTCATCAATTAACCAACTGGTTAAACATGTCTGTCTATATAATAATTTGCATGTACACCCTACAGAGTGTTGCATTACAGGTTGTTTGTAGCATTACTGTTGCTAGACTAGTGACTGTGCTCAGGCTGTTCTTCATGACTGATTAGTCCTGTCACCATAACTACTCTTGTTGGATGATATATTGTCTCAGAAATAATGGTTATCAACAATATTACTGTAAAGATCAAGTCCATCATACGATAACTCAATATAAAAAGACATAATGTTGATAATTATGTTATTGCACAGTAGGTCTAATATAATTAGTCCATTTTAAGCTGCAGGAGTTTCTGATGGCTTGTATAATGTGTTTTTCTGCAGCGGAGGAAATACATTCATGATGAGTGAATTCAAAGTGTTTTCTGAGGTCAAGCTGGCAAATATCAGTCATTGATAAGGAGCTGCTAAAGTCTAACAGGCAGTATTATAAATACTAACTGCCAGAAAAGAAAAAACAAAACATTTTTGACCGCTTCTGAGAGCATGTGACCGATAAACTTTAAAAAACACAAAAGCTGCACTTGCACTGAACTGTGTTTTGTGGCTTTTACTTATCACACAATGTTAACAGTTAGGTAATGTTAGCAGTTTACATTAATGTTTCACATATTTGCAAGAGTGGGAGAAATATGTGATCCAGTGCGATGATGGAGACACTGGAAAACAGTGTGTTTATGTTCTGTGTCACGTGTAGTTTTAAATGAGGAAACCCAGAACTTTCTTTTAAGAGGGCGTAACAAGTAGTTCACAACAGGGCACACCAAATTGGTTGTGTGGGTAGTTCATTTAAAAAGGAGGTATTATGCCACTGACCAGGGTGTAATTCCTGCCCTGTAATAAGTTTGTGATATCATGCATCAAGAGGACTCCTTTTTGGAGTTTCACCCAACCATATAACTGACCTCAACAAGTTTCAAGTCTCTACAAGCATACTGAAATAAATTGAACTCAATGACAGCCACAGAAAAGGTACAGATTAACAATAAAGAGTTCATCTTGAGAAGCAGCAATGTAAACTTTTTAAAAAGGTCAATAGGATGAAAGCCTTAACTCCGGTATGGTTTCCAAGTTTTCATCAAACGTGTGGGTGTTTGACTGGAGAGAAACTATGTACTCACGGCAGATTTCTAAGCTCTCGTCGGACCCGTCCTCGCAATCCGGCTCCCCGTCGCAGTGCCACCTCTTCGGGACGCACTGGCCATTCCGACACACAAAGTCCACCTCTGCACAAGTCTTTTTAACTGGGGGGGGGGAGGAGAGAAAAGATGAAGTCATTATACAGAAGATAGCAGAGAAAGGCAGGCTTCCACAAAAATAAGATAAGGTGGAGACTATAGTACAACTAAAATATGACATGGGGTCAATACTTCTTGCAAATTCCTACTTCTTGCCCAGATGACAGATTTGGCTGACGAACACAGAAGTGTCTCCAGGTAGGACTCAACGAATTGCACCAAATATCAAACACTTGACAAATTTCTAGACCAGTATTTCCACCCTGTGTTTCTACTTTAAGATCAGATGAAAATGTGGTGTTGAGGTCTTTCTGGAGTTTAAACCTCAAGGTAAATGTTTAAGTAAATTAAGCTCATTTGTCAATTTGGCTCACATGGACAGTAATATTTGATCCATGGAATACCAACATGTGACAATGTTTGATAGAGACAATCTCCTAAAGCAGCACCAGCATTTGTGTCTTCTGACCCATTAAGAAATGTCCATCTGTGGCCTTTTCACACTTTCAACATGTCGACAAGCTGTGCATGGATTTTAAGATGGATGAGGTCAAATTAATTACAGGGGGTGGGGGAGCCTAGAGTAGGGCAAGGTGAAAGCATCATTTCTCTTCTTTTCTACCCTGTTCATGTAGTAACCATTGACATTTCTTTTGTGAGTAGTTGGAGGGCTGCCAGACTACTAGATTATTTATAGAGAGAAACACCCTCTGCTCTGAAACAAAAACACAAAATAAGAGCCTGTGATATTTTAGAAAGCAGACGATGTTACACAGTTGAGTTTTCTGCCATAGAACCATCTCTGAGGCGGTGTAACAGCAGCTCAAACACGCCATCATGAACAGAGAGGTTGTGATGTCTCACGATATTTGAGCCCTCTATTTCTCTGCACCTCTGAATCCACTTAGACCTCGAGAGTCTCCTTCAGGTCTTTCCTCGGCGCCTCTGACCAGAATACAAATATGAACCCCGAATAACAACCGACTACCATTTTTTTTGGTTACGACAGCAGAGAGTCACAGTGGGGCTCATTAGCAACCTTCTTCTTTTATTAACCCCCTTTTTTTGGAGGGGGTCCGGGGTGCCTTGGTTTTGTGTGCCGACACGGAGATCAGAGCTGGGGTTTTTTTTGTTTTTTTTCCTGACAGACTGAGACCAAAATGTAACACTGTCTGCTGCGAGAGTGAGCGAGAGTCAAAAAGGAAGAGAGAAGGCTGTGTTATATTTGAGTCCTCCATCTTGGCTCCTGATGAAGACTCAACATGATCTATTTTACCTTTTTTTTTTTGAAACACAACTGAGTGAGTTTCATGACATGCACTGATTTAATTATACTGAATGTACAATGCGAGCCATTACCTTCGCTAACCAACTTTCTCTACATTTCTATATGAAGGAGGTCTTCTCATTATCAGTTTTTTTTCCACCCTGCGGTACAATCATCTGCTCCTTTTTCTCCCTGTCCCTCACTTTATTCCCTCTTTCACTTGTTCTTTTCCCTCTCTCTCCCTCCCAGTCTCACATGACCCAGATAGATGAGGGACAAAAGAAAATGGAGAGATCTGAAATTTATTGGACACACACGCACACACACCCCTCTATCTACTGTATCCATATTTAGCTCAGCGTTATCTGCTTCCATCCCGTCACCAGGTCACACTGTCCTGAGGGACCCCGGTGAGGCTCCTGGTGGGGCCATGTTAATGTGACATGTGTCATGTGACTGAACATGAGTGAGAACATACATGCTGTCGATGCTGCACTCTGAGTACTTAGTACTGAAACCAGACGGAGAGAGCTGCACATTGTAAGAAATAACTACCAATACATCAATGAGATGGTATTAACCAATTACTCATTCTGTCCAGCTGACATCAGCTGACATCATCGTCAATGTGTGAGAAACTCCCATTTCACTGTGTGCCAGTACAGTTAGTGTCAGTAGAATGGAGACGCATGTCTGACTTTCACCACAGAACTTATATATTTTAAAAGTTTAAAAGATAAAATGCCTCTTTAAATGACTAATGTGGTGTTCACACTAACATTCGTTCTCTCCTTCATTTGAATGGGGGTGGTGAGTTATTGCAGGGTTGTCCAGAAAAACAGCTGAACCAGTCCTCATACATGCAAGTGTATGTAACTAGTGGGCTACTTTGTAACATGAACGCTGTATTAGACTGAAGATTAAACTGTTGCTGCTATAGCAACTTTCCACAAGTGTAAACTTGTGTCTGTCAGTACTGCAAAGTGTCAGGTGGTGTTTGGACGTCCGATAAGCCTTTAAATGCAGCAACATGTAGCTGCAACTCCACTTGCCAGATTATAATGTGTGTATGGTACCTTAAACACCACAACCTCTTTGTATTGTTGTACCACACAGCTGATTTCAGTCTGAGCTAATGTCTGCTCTGATTTCAACTGATAATAGAAGAGGGATGATTAGGCCAGCAGAAAACCAATACAAATAAAGAGGTGTGCACCTTGAGCAGTACATGATTCAGACACCCCACATGTCTGCTGCTGCTCATTTGTCTTGTTCTTGTATCGATGTTTACTCACAGCTACTGTATCAGTTTACTACATCATTAGCAGACCAGTCTATTATTGGCACCTAGGGTCAATACCCCTCCTCTCCCAAGCATGGAGAAGATTCTCACAAAATACATAAAAAGGTCCTCCCTAGAACCAGTTTGGTTTGTCCCTTCTGTTCAGTTTTTCCAAAATTGTTTTTCTATTTAAATAGATAAAAAATTATAAAGAGATATTGGCCTTGACATTCCAGTATCAATCAGAATTTAGGATCTACTATATTGTGTTTCAGTAGATTTAAGATGTTGGTGGTAAGGAATGTGTGCACTCTTATAATGTTTGGAGCTGTTATCAAAAACATCGTGGCGGTGGTTGTACTAATATGAAAAAGTTAATCATTCTGTGAGCAGACCTCTCAAGATACAATCAACCTCATTTCCAACTTCATTTATGAAGCAGAACACACAACTTAACTCTAACAAAGATTGACTGCTTCCATTCGCCCACGCTTTTTAAAAAGGACCACATTAACTGAGTAAATACATGTGCAGCCCACATACTGACTGCAGGAGTGCTGGAAATGACTAAATTACATGTATACAATGATGATTGTGGAGAGTCTTTAAGTGACTATGACAGGTTTGATCACCTACCAGAACACACACACACCCCCATGTTTTAGCAGTGGAGAGTGTGTGTAAAGCACAGATAGTAATTAGCGTGTTTGGAAACGACCCTCCTTCGATTATTCACTTAGTGACAACTCTCCTTAATTGAGCACTACTATTTGTTTATGTGTGTCAAGTGCTCTTCCATACTGGTGCTCATGCTGTTGGCAGTATATTGTATCGTTGGTGATGGGTGTGTATACGTGTGTGCTTGCACATGTTTATTTTCTTACCGCAGGAGCTCTCATCGCTGCCATCTGCGCAGTCCTCGTCCCCGTCGCACTGCCAGACGGACGGGATGCAGCGACCGTTCCCACACTGAAACTGGTTGGCCTCACATTCTGTCTTAGTTCCTGCAAAGAGACACGCACACACACACAGTGTGAGTGATGCAACATCTGAGTCACTATACTCCCAAAACGCTTTCATAAATCGTCATTTGTTTTGTTTAGATGTAATTAGCTTTTTTGTTTTGCGTATAGGCTCCCTGCAGTGAAGTTAAATTCAGAAACTAATTGTTTCAAGTACTGTAGCTGGCAGTCGGAGCGGCTACGGTGGAGATGTGCCAGCTACACATGTTGGATTTACACGCCATGTTAAATATCTCCATGCTTCTTCTCCAGCTTGTTTCACATTTTTAAAACAGAATCTGATGTATATCAGCTAAAGTCTCCAATAATAACCATGGCCTTCATTTACTTAAACAGCAACGTGACTTCAAGCAAATGTTACTGTAGGTCAGTATCAAGCCTTCATTTCCAGTTCAGTCTCATTGTTATTTGATGTTAATATACTCTAACTTAGTACAAGTTCTCTTGCCTCGCTCACATTCAACGTTTGTAAATGATTTTATATTTTCAAAAAAGGTTAGGGTTTTGTTTTTTTCTACAATTAAATTTTATACTTGTTGCCAATTAAACAACTTTCTACACAGTTTTTCTTAAAAGCTTGACTGGAATTCTAAAGACATAACTGCTCACTTTTCTTCTCAGTTTTTAAATGACACACTCATAGCCACTTCTTTTTGGTATGGTATGAGTTGAATATCAGCTTTTATTTGTGAACTGTATGAATGTTATAGCAGTTACATAATAACTGCAAAATCTGGTGGCAGACTGTCAAACCAACAGAGAAAAAGCAGTCTAGAGCAAAAAGGTATCAAATCTTAAAATATTGAAAATACCAAAAGTTTTGCCAGTAGTAGGGGGTGCTACTCGGTTTGGGTGTCTTTTATCCATCATGCACATTTACTGAGAGCAGACTGGAAAAGCAGCAAATCTAAATGGAACGAGGCTGTAATATTTATCACCTGTGCTCTTAGCGCTACAACCTGTCAAACCGTCTGCTGCCAGGAGACCTGCTGACTGACTGCCAACATCCTTAAAAGACAAGCTGCCTGGCTCCCATCTAACATTTGGGACATTTAAAGGAATGAAGAAAAAAGAAAATAAGCACATTTCTACACAATGGTTTTCACTGAACAAAAAGCATAACAAAAAAAAGGTAATAAGGGAACAAGTTGGTTTTTATTGTTGCTGAAATTCAATTTGCTACATGCCATTTTTAAACTAGACTAGACACCTGCCCACATTTAGGATGAATGTAGTCTATTCAATGTGGAGAAACACTTCACACATAGGTCTCATAAGTCAATAACAATATGTATCTTAATATAGCACATCTTAATAGAGTGAATAAATAGTTGCTCTTTGCTCAAGGCTGTTTTTGATCGTTTTGTTTTGCAACGTGAGGGACACTCAATGCCACCTCATACATTGTTAAAACAACTATTAAGATATCACATACCAGATACACCGTATTTACACATGCCTGACTCTATCCATTTGACATTTTTATCTTTTTTAAAAAACAAAGCGATGTCCAAATGTGACCTGAGCTCTGCTTGTGCAGTCAATGTTGCTTCACTGAGCCATACCAGGATTTGACCTTTCCGTTTGCTGGAAAGGTGGTGACATTTGAAAAGGTTCTGTTTCAATGACAACCACTCACATCTGCATTCTTTCCATTCTTACAGCAACAAATCATAACAGTGTTTACACAATGTACAGCAAAACAGCAGGTTTGATTCAATACGTTCTCTGTCAGTACTTTGAAAGCGATCATAGGTTAGCTCTGTTTTTCTATGACTAGTCTAGCCTCGAGCTCATCTGCTAATAAAAACAACTGTACACAGAGCTGTATGAAGTACCTTCCTCTAATGATGATGTCTTGAACACCTTCACTGAACACACACACACACACACACTAACACAGTTGATGGCTGAGCATCTGTGTTTGCATTTGTGACTGCAGATGAAGGTGCATCAATATTTTAGTGAAGAGCTAAACCTCTCTGCCCTGGAAATGTCTACAGTGTAACATCTGCTCAGCTGTCATCTGAAGGACATCACACGGACAAAAACCTGAAGAGACAGCGACACAGAAAGACACCTAGATGGAAATTTTCTCCAAACTAGAAAGAAATAAATGACTTTAAAAAAAAAAAAAAAAAAAACACCACACACACACAGTAGAAAAACTCATTCCAAGAATAGACATACAGATAGAAAGAGGCTCTCCAGACTTTTTAGGACCTACTGTTCTGTGCGGTGTGCAGTCTGTCATAGTGGGGCTGGTCTTAAAATAACACTGTCTGACCTTGATGCTCGCTTCAGTCTGGGCTGTGTGTCTGTCCAGGTGGTTAAGTGGAACAAACTGTGGTGATGGAAGCCCGGAGGGGTCGCAGTTCCAGCTCGATCGCTGTGATGCTGAAAGGTCAACTACTTTTAAATGTCCCTGTTCAAACTCTGAGGGGCTGTGCCAAAAAAAAAAAAAAAAAGGGAGGAGACATAAAAGTAGAATAGAGTGCCTGTCAAAATCTGGACACACCTTCCTTTTCACTTGGGTGTCAAATGTAGACTGGTGCTGTATTTGTGATACTTTAACATGTGATTTGACTCACCTAATAACATTTAGCAGTAAGTATTTGTGCCAACTGAACAACAAAAAGTAATTTTTTTCCCCCTTTTCTTGTGATTGAGTCAGTGAACACTATTATAAAGTTAAGTGTTTTTAAGTAGGTCAGCAGCTCCTTTAGGGACAAACACACCCTCACACCGCCTTTAACTGAAACGGCAACACATGAATTAAACTGTGCACGAGTTGCTAAGTTTATGCTTCTACAAACCGACTGTAGTTCTGGTCAGTTAGGAACATAAGAGGCTGATGTGTCCTTTTAAATACAGCAAAATGGATTGGATTTGCAAGTCAAAATGATTGAACCACTTTAGCAGTGTGTTACAATTATTAATCATGCCAAAAAAAAAAAAAAAAAGTGCCGCCAGCTTCTCAAATAAGAGGATTTTTAATACGAGCGCTGCAAGGGGTTATTTTTAATTCTATTAACGCCACAAACTGGTAAAAGCTGCCAAATAATCCACAGAGAGGCTCAATAGAACAGAAAAAAAGGTGTATGTCTGATATGAGGCTGCTACCATTACAGCATAGGTGGTGGAGAATCTACATCCTCCAGATAACAACCGCAGTCATGCTACACAACAGAGAGTATATGCTGACCTTTCAGACACATTAGCATTTCAATCAGCACAATCAGAGCATGATGGATCACAGTTTAGCAGCCTGCATCTTAAAAATCAGGACAAACATACATCAAGCAACCCGATAACTCAACTACTGACACACAGAGTATGAGGGAAACACATTTATTCAAGTGCACCCACAGCTATGGAATATCATCATAATCATCAGACTGCTCATGTTGTGATGCAGCCCACTGTTATCTGTTGAAAGCAAATGATGGCTGTCTATAACAAGAGTGGCATGAGTTTGCTCCAAACAATGATAGCCTTTTAAAGTCAAGATAGTCTCAAGATGTTCCTCCAGGATTTTAAAAAGGTGCTGTTTTGGGCTTTTGGCATGAGTTGACTGACCCGGCTGACTTGAATGTGACAGCTTTCCTGCACTTCAGACACTTTGTGAAGGTTCTCTGGGTCATTGTTCTTCTGCTCTTTATGATTTAATCATGACCTGACACAGCCGTTCGATCTCACACACACGAATGCAGCCTAGTAACTTTAAATGTTTAAATATGACCCATATGGTAAGAAATGCATATACAGGCACAGTACATCTTACTAGGTGGTGCGTACAGATATAAGTGAATGCGTTTTTAACTCTTGCATACTGTTCATACTATTACTCGGTTTCTACGCTGATTCATTAATTTGTGTTTGATTCGCAATTAAGTAATTTTTTTAAGAATATAGGCACTATACAGCATTAATTTAGGAGATGTCAGACTGGAGGACATCACTCTTATTAAAACATAGTAAGGCATTATTGACACGATAGTGCTAATGCTAATATTTACTACAATCCCTACTGTCTCAATGTTGAACCCCGAATTCTTATTGCAACTTCATGAAATGATAAATTCACAAATACTCCCTGTACTGAGCAAAGATATCACACAAGGATTCATCATGACACAGAGCTTCATCAACCACACCTGCATCTAACTGAGGTTTTAATTACTCATCACGTTTGACATTTTCTTCCATTAGTTGAGAAACTGCTTAGTGTGAAAAAACCTAAAGTCATCAGATTCCGAGGAGCAAGGTCTTTCATCTCATTTATTTCCTGCAGAAAAGTTAAAGTTTATTTGAATTAAGTTAAATTAAGAACTGTTTTATGTGAATCAGCGCAAGTTCTGTTAACCCACTGCTCTTAAGTGAAACAAACTGCAACATAAAGATAACTAGTTGCGGTGCTGAGTTAGTGTTTGCAGTCGGCTCAGCAACTATTGTGAGTCAATCTGCGGTGGAGACACTGACGAATGCAAAGACAAACACAGTTAAACCAAGTTGTTTAAACGTGCCACTCCCTAAAACTAGCTGCATAAACACTAAAAACCATTTCCATGCAAATGTTGAGCGCATTTTTGAAGAAAGGTCTGAAACGGACCTTTAACAATTGACGTAGAGAATGGTTTTGTCATTAGGCAATAATGTAGGGGTGAAGGCGGCTAGACGAGGAACTGCAGAGTCAAGGGTGGCAGGAAAAGTTGTGTTTCTTCTTTATTTTTTGTGAGTAGAGTGTAACATTCTGAAAAACAATTGTTTCCTTGAAATCTGACACTTGGGAAGGGAAACAAAAAACAAACAAAAAAAAAAAACACTATACAGTTCTTTAAAATGAGGTGTTACAGTGTCCTGCCAACACAGCTCCCTTATCTGAAAACATTTCATAAACTTGAAAAAAATAGCTAATGTTAAAACAAGAGTTGTTAATTTCTTCTCTTGATAAGCTTACATTGTTTTCAGTATAATCCCACAGTAAAATGACTCATCTGTCTAAAAGTNNNAAATAAAAAAAAAAAAAAAAAAAAAAAAAGACCACAACTAAAGAAAAGAGGAAACAAAAAAATGAGTCAAGAGACGTGACTAAATGTTTTCTTTACAAGAGTCCAAATAGTAGAAAATCTCTCCAGTGCAACATTAAATCAGAAAAGTGCTTTGTGGATGGAGGATAACTGTGGGCTGAGCTCAGGGATGCTCCAGCACAAAAAAAAAAAAAAAAAAAATCATTGCCAGACTAAAACGTTACAATAATTGAATTGAAGTGCAGTTTTGTGCAAGCGTTTCATTAGAGTATTATTAACGTTGATGTGAGTTGGGCTTTGTCCAGTGCGGTGATCTAAAACTGAGACACGCAGAGCCTATTTAGACATTGTTATGTATGTTCTTGCAATTTGGAGACATCTGAGTTTGCCATGCTGCCAGACACTTTGGGAAGCAGCCAAAAAAAAAAAAAGTCCTTTGTATGCAATGATACAACAGACAGGCATCAATTATCTGGTGTCATAGTGGGCTGAGGGCCAACACATCTGGAGTCCTTTTCATACATTCATCTTTAGATCAGGAGATATTAAAAAAAAAAAAAAAGTCTATACATTTGCTGTAAAATTGTACAAAAGCTCAAGTTCTTAAGGAAAAATTTTCTGGTGGTTAAATACAAAAAAAAGGGGGGGGGGGTAAAACTGCTTACTATCTGAACTGTAGCTCCTCCTGTAGCTTCCTCAAAAACCGCTACAATACACTGGTCTATTAGGCTGTCAGTGAACCCTGAACTATAAATCAAACATACGTGGTGGGGATTGATGAAACGGCTGCTGCTAACCTCCTGTCTATCCTCCCATCAATGTACTGTCAGAGTAATCAATGGAATTAATAGGTTCGGTGACTTTTACAGCGTGTCCCGACACCATGAGAGTGTCCCGACTATCGTGTTGCGTTACGTAACATCTGGCGCTCCGTCAACACCAAATCTGTTAAATATGCACATCTGTTTCATCGTGTAAAACAAACCATGTAGCTATCAGCTGCACACTCAATATGAGATTGGAAACAAACACTGCAAAGTAAACAGTAAGAGATGGGAGAGAGCTTACTTACCACCCCTACCCCCCCACCAACCAGCTATACCTTATTGATGTCTGGAGTAAAATGAATAGATGTCAGAGAGATAAAAATCATGTTAACTATGCGACTTACCCATTTCTTATATTTGATGAGCTTTTAAAAAAAATGCGAGTCATGGGAGGTTAACATAAACAGGATGTCTGACAAAAGTTCAGCTAAAGAAAAAAAAAAAAAGCGCTTGATCGCAAAACAAAAACTGATTGTCTGTGTCAAAAGAAATATTTGAAAACTTTTGCAGTTTACTTGACTGCTGGCTGTGTTGATTTAATGTCTTATATAAAAACTTGTCCTTGAGGGAGGAAAAATAAATCCATTTCTTTACAAAAAATTGGGTAAATCAGACTGAGAACTTAACTTGAGGTTCTGGTGACAGTTCTTTATAGAAGAGTACTGATATCTTGAGACTCAACTGGCATTTAAACAAAAGGATTTCAGGGACAAATCCAATACTGTAGGGCAGGCAGTGTGTATGTGTCCTTTTATTTAGGTTTTTGTTTTTTGTTTTAGAAAAGGTAGCCGTGCCCTAAAGACTAAAGTATACCCTCCTTTACTTTAAATGAGACTACAGTTTACTAAATGAACATCGGGCTGTATTGAAGAGGACTTGAAACTAGTGACTGAGATCATAAACTCATCAGTAAACCATTTACTGAGGTAATAAATCAACTCGTTTTTTGTAGACTTGTATTAAAATTGGACTAAGATCAGAGTGTAGGCTGAAATCACGTCTGCATTGGCTTCACTCTTCAGACCTGGAGCTACACGCTTCTTTTGAAACATACTGGGGAGGAGATAGCTTGCCAGTATGTGGAGTGAAAGTGTCTAGAATGGAGGTCAAGGTCACGTTATACTTGGACAAAAATCCCATTTGAATTCACGGCATACAAAAAATAAAGCAGGTCGGTGGAGGTACTGTACTGTACTGGACTGCAGTATATGGAAAGGTATGTTCTAATGGTTTTTGTCCTTTGCATTTATAGACAGAAGAATGGAAGCACCTCTAAAGATAACAGTAATAGACATGGGGAGCTAATATCTTTTCTAATAGAGCTAACAACTTAGGAAGTGCTTTGCCAAGCTGTGCTGTTCTTTGTACAGGTGTATTTAAATGTAGTGACCATTAGAGTGTGTGCTTAAAGATGTATGAGTCACAAGATAAAAAGGTCCTGTTGCCCTTTTCAACCAACTCACTCTGCTTAAAATACTACTCAAACAAGTTAGTTAAGGAATCCAACGTGCATAAATCATGTTCATTCCATAATAAGTCTATTGCAAATTATTAATACTAAAAATGACTGCCACATTGGTCTGACATTATATTTTACTTTCAAACTATTCTAGTTGTGCTGCCAAGCCAAAAACTCAGAAAAAGTCAGCACACACACTAATCTTCATGACTTGTTACATGAGAGGAAACAGTTCACATCAACACTAAAAAGTCTCGACTCATCACATCGGCCTTACCTACTGCTCACTGCTGACGTGTTTAATGCTGACAGAGCAAGAGAGATAGAAGGGGAAGAGATCATAGGAGGGCCTGAGGCACCCAGTGACTTAGCCCTGTGTTGATCAAAAACAAAATCACTGGGTGAAGCAGTGGAGTATCTAAAAAGCACAGCAGAGTTTTCACATGAAACAAACATCAGTCGGCTTTTTCTGCCGAGTCTTCTGTCTTTCCGTCAAGTTGGCCCTCATGTTTGTTTTTGTAATAAACAAGGACGGCTATGGAGACTAGGGCTGGGTGTCAATTCAAAGTGTCACTGCTATTTTCTGTGCCAAGACTAAAACTACAGATACGTTACATACATTATCTAAGTGTCTGTAAAGGCATTTTACAACAAAACAATGATTTAACTAAAAGACACCAAACAATGATTCATTAAGGCCATGTGACAAGGTCCCATCCTCTGTAGCATAGCAGCCTATTGTTATTCTGCATGTTTCTTTTTTGGCGCGTAATCTGCTACAGCTTTTGGTGTTCAAATTCAACTATTTCCCCAAAGTTATTTTAAAAAAAAAAAAAAAAAAAAAAAAAAAAAGTGTCCATTAGGAAGTAAATGGGAATTTTAAAAGGGGAAGAAAAAAGGCACGCGTGCCTTAGGTTGCTGACCCCTGGTCTAGTTTAAGTTAAGATGCAAACATTCTCAAATGCTAAATGTCATTGCCAGGAGACATACATGATACAATTTAGATTTAATTTCTGATTAGTAAAATATTTCACATTTGACCACATATTTAATGCACAGTCAGAAAATTGTGAATTTAAAAAAAAAAAAAATCTCTAAGACTGAAAACGCTAACTATGGGCTAAAATGGCTTGATTTTAATGGGTAGCATTCCAAGGATTCTCATATACGTAATAATAAGCGGACCTAAAATGACAAAATAAAGTAATTTGTACATTTCTGCTCCTTAAATCATGCACACTTAACTGAGCATTTCTACATGCTCGAGTTGACCTGAATCGACCCTGAGCATCAGTGTTGGGTCAGATCCAGGCATCGGCTCCAATAAAGCAGAGTAAATGCTGATCTCGTCATTACTGCACTCAGTGTTTCTTCCACCTCAGTGTGCTGAGCTGCTGCACAGCTCTCCTTTACAACAGCCTGCATTTCACCGATACACTACCACTCATTATTAAAAGCATACAAAACATTCAGCTGGGAGCTTCTTTTTAAGCCAGCACTGACCACTGCTTTCCCCTCATAATGACAGACAGTAGCAGATCTCAAACAGCTGTGACTAATTAACACCTATTTTATGAGTGACTTAACATATAAAAATTAACCTTGTGCTGTTAGGTTTGTGCAGCTGTCTGTGCTGCAAAGATTACAAGTAAGAGAAGAACCTCCACTCTGCCATTTAACTGATTCAAAAAACCAATGGCTGATTCGTCATTTTACTTTAGGGGCCACGTACACCTCAATTTGATCATGAGTGGGCTGTAAATGTAAAAATTTACTGTGGAACATGAGTGCAGTTTTTCAATATTATGTCTCAGGTTTATTTCAGATCATTTTTCACAAAAGCTGCTCAGTGCCATTTTGCACAATGTTCAATATATGAATGGTTTAAATATTGCCATTATGTGCATGTATTGTATTCTTACAATTGTCATTTTATTCTGCAGCAGCAGAAAAACTGGAATAATGTTACTGAAATTTTCATTCTTTGCAAAGTTACTTTGGCCCACAGGTCTAGTGGTTTGTATCAAATTGCTATCTTTCACAATATATAAGTAGTTTAAGCTGATCAGTTAAACAGTTTTGAAGCAGGACCTTTGGGATTTGGATTAAGCAGTTTGTGAATAATGTGTGCCAAAGTCAAAGGGCTGCATGCTATTTCAATGAGCAAGATTTATATTAAATCAGCTCTGCACATCTTCTGTTGCACTGCAAATAGAAGTTTGGGATCTTTGATGACAGCCAAGATCAAAAAAAAAAAAAAAAAAAAAAAGGACTCAGAGGCAGGAAAGAATCTGACCAGGTCAATCCTAATGCTAGCTGTACAGTTTCAGAATTTTGGATGTACTTTTCCCACAATATTTCCACACAGTCTTGGATGATGATGAGCAGGCTTTTGAAACCCTGATTGCGTAGTGTAATCCATCACAGTCAACATCAATTGCGCATTCATTTTTGCCAGTGCTGCATTATCATTCAGTGGTCATACAAATCACTTCAAAAGTCAGCCTCCACCTCCTTTCCACTAATTTGCATGGTGAAGCCTTGTACTTCATTCAATACAAACCAACAGCTGTAGGGCCTGTAGA
Source organism: Rastrelliger kanagurta (assembly GCA_024605255.1). Taxonomy (NCBI): domain Eukaryota; kingdom Metazoa; phylum Chordata; class Actinopteri; order Scombriformes; family Scombridae; genus Rastrelliger; species Rastrelliger kanagurta. The sequence continues at coordinate 2,034 of JANJYQ010269335.1, read as the reverse complement.
GTCTCTAACAGCTGTGTTGTACATTAAGTGTGAGATGTAGTGAATGGGCTGCAACACTGTACTTGAACTGTTCTTAAGTCTAATCATAGACATTATACAGACAAATGAAACAGGAAACCCTCATCAGCCATTTGAAGCTTTACAATAGGCTCCCCAGACACTTAAGATATATGCACGTATCATACAGTAACATTTACAACCTATCAGCCAACTGTGAAGCTAAACCGCAGAGAGTGACGTGCCAGTGTTTTATTTCTTTAGAGTGTATTCTCTTGGGTTACTACTCGGGCGTCTCTAGGAAGGCTAATTGACGTACTGTCAGGAAAACTGCACACCCCGCACTTTGATCCAATCAGCACAACAACGCGCCTCAAAATGTAACCTGAAATATATACAACCCCGTGCGTGTATATTCTCCTCCCTGCTGTGTCAGACCCAATTTTTTTTAAGCTGACTTTTAAAAATACTGAACTCTCTAAAAGTGTACACTGATGCCACAGAGAGAGAGAGAGAGAGGATACTTTACCACTGTGGATTCTTAGCTGTTAAGAAATGAAACTACCTCTGCCACTACTAAACTGGTTTATAGCTTTTACATTTGCCATAACTTACTGCCAGATTAGTTTGTGATGACTACCACATTACACAGAGGATGTTTGGGTCAATTTCGCCTTGGCAAACAGCAAGACTAATTCTAAAATGGGAAAAATCTACACAAATAAGTTCTCATACTATTTCACAACACAATATAAAATCACATTTTCCTCAGTTTTCTTTTTCATAAAACAGCTTTCTCAAATTAGATCTTTTATTCTTATGATTAAGTGGTCCTACTACTTGGTCATGCATTTTTAGGTCACTTATCCACACCAAGCTAAAAGTGATACTCATTTCCAGCTCTATGTTTATATACCAAGACTGCACTATAGTTGTTTTGCACAACTCCTGCTCGATCTTATACTGCCTCCTCATGCAGCTCCTCACTTCAGCCCCTGTCTCTTAACAAGCTGTTTAGCTCCCATCTCTTTAAAAAGATCCCTCTCTAGATGATTTCACTCTGTTCTGATCGACCAGCGGCCTGTTGAGTAGCAGCTGTATCAGTCACTTTAGGTCACAGCCGCTGACTGTACATAAATGTCGACAGTATATAAATATGGACCTGTCATCTCCACTTCCTGAGTGAACCTAAAATATCTCCTTTCCATGAGCTGCTATCATCCGGATGTAAAAGCCAACACTTCCTGCTTGAGTGCTTCATATTAATATCATTAAGAAAAATAAAGGGAGAATTTTATTGTGAAACATTTTCATTAGTGAATTAGCATAACTTTGTTAGTAGCCCTTAAAACAACAGATATTTGGAAATAAAAAATATATTTTAAAAGGCATAATACTGCGCATGGAGCAGGCGACACATGACCACATGTCTAAAGAAATCTGTCACAAGCTGACATCAGCTTGGGCTAAAGTAGAAAAACTATTGGAAACCAAGGCTTCAGAACAACCTGAAGCAATGTTTTGTGCTCTACATGTTTAAACTCATGATACTTCAACCATTTTCCCCCTGTTTTATTACATACAGCACTTGCAGTTTTTGCACTATTTTTAAGCTGCCATTGCAACTGAATGTGATGTGCACTGCATGGGGTATAGTCTGAATGACAGTCTATCAATATATACACACGTATAAGACTAAAAAAAAAAAAAAAAAGGGAAAGCACAATAGGTTCCCTTAAAAAGTAACTTGACACAGGTATTAACTCAAGCAATGAGCTTGAGATTAAACACCATTTCATATGATAATCATTAAGGCTGCCCTGAACACCTTTTTTTGGGGGCTTTGAAACTTCAACAGCAATTATACGACTATAGTCAAAGCTTTGCAGCGGGGGTAACCAGAGGAAACGGCGGCAGTGGTCCAAGATAGCAGCGAGGGGTGAGGAGAGCGAGGAAGAGATGAAGGATGCAGCGGGTGGAGAGCAAATTACAGTGCAGATGCCTTCTCGATCTCCTCCGCCTCCTCGCCCCCGGTGT